>JAZAVI010001691.1:0-10962 GCA_036326025.1 Chrosomus eos
GAAAAAAATATTATGGAAGTCAATGGGAACCGAAACTGTTTGGTTTTGGCAAAAGAAAAATTTGGAATGACGTGAGGGTGAGTAAATGATGACATAATTTTCATTTTTGGATGGTCTCCCTTTAATGCCATTAATACCGAAATCCAGAGTACTAAAATTTTCTAGAAGTGTATAGTAAACAAAACGTTCTCTTACACCAGACTTTTCATAAATGAGAAAATCTGTAACTTAAATATTTGTAACCTCATATAGTCTAAAATGAGTTATTTTCTCCCTGTTTTCCTCCACTACTGAGCTAATCCAGTAAGTGTCTTAAGATGATCAAATGTTTAAGCTCTCCATCTCTGAGTGTGTGTTTTGTGAACTGGAGGTCAGTTTGAGATATGTAACTACAGTGCGTGTCACATATCTTATCGTTCTGTTGTTACTTGTGAGTCAAAAGCACACATACAAATACACACATGTGTACTCACACACACCCATGCAGTGCTGCGTCAGTGTGGCCAGGGGCTAAGAGTGTGGTGGTGGGCCAGATAAGGGGTCGGTGGAGCAGGCGTAGTGTTTCCGAGGACAGTCTGAGGACCGATAAGAGCAGATAAGATTCAGCCTGCAAGTGCTTATAGGAACATATAAGCTGAGAGACCCTGCCACCAGCCCCAAAGACTGTGTGTGATACTTCAGAGGCCAGAGAGAAGAAAACTCACACACATTTACACACCGCCCCCCAGAGCCTGAATGCTCAATTGCTTTTGCCTGAAGCCACACCACGAGGAATCGGACATTTACATATCGCCATTACAATAAATACATTTAATATTTATTTAATTAGGCACTTTAAATGCTCTTATAAGGGTTTTGCAATGCAAAAGCGATTCAGTGCGACTTGTGAAAGGTCTGAAATGACACTGTTTGCTTTTAAGACCTTATCTGGAGGTTTATTTCCAGACCAAGCATGAAATACGTCAATGTCAAGGGAGACATTTTGAAGTTCTAGGGGTGGATATAAGGCCACGCATTTCTCATAAAACATGACCTTCATTTTCTAGGAGGAAGCCGCCACACGGTTCAGGAACGTGTTTTGCATTTGATACTGGCTGGTGGGCCTGGGGTTTATTTTGAGACATTTATTGTAACACAGGTGTTCTCTTTTCTGAGAATCAGGAACTAGATGGGTCTGCACGGACCACCATGCTCAGCCAAGTGTCGAAAGGACAGCTTAAATGAAACTGGCCCCCGAGGAGGTGCGGCAGTGGGGGATAGATCGAGAAGAAGAGCCAATATGACCGTGCAAGCTGGCCTGAAAGGGAAGGAAGGAAACAGGGGCCAGTGGTTCCATCAAACAGACAGCCTCTCGGCTAAAGTCTCTCATGGTTGTGACCACACACATCCCCCTCAGAGGGAGAGCGGACTCCTGACTCTCTCACAGGCCCGAGAGTGAAAATAAACACCACATGCAGCGACCAGACTCCATAGTATTTAATGAGAGGAAGTGTTTTAAAAGGCTGCTAAAAAGTATGGGGCATGAAAAAAAGAAAATATAAGTCATTCTTTGTATTCCACCGATTCAATCATTTTTTCTTTTCTTTTTTTCTATTGAGATGTCCTGAGGACATGCTTTACTTTGTGAACATTACTCTGTGAGTGCAACATCTGCAACAAAAGAACCTATGTAGACAAATGTATTTCAAGGAAATTTACTGTGAAACTTTGAACAAGAAGTACATTTTAAACAATGTTTTTTGCATTGGTTAACTACTACATTAGTTAACATAAACTAAAAAATAAAAACTATTGATGAAAAAGCATTTATTCATCTTAGTTCATGGTTCATGTTAAGTTTAACATATACATTATTAAATGGAAGAGTTGTATCTGTGTTTTTATACAGTATATCTGTATATTTATATTATTTTAATGGATCACAGCAAAGATTAACTAATGTTAACAAAGAAAAATAAATACTGTAACAAAAGTAATGTTTGTTAGTTAATGTTAATTAAAAGCACTAACTAACATTAATAGGACCTAATTGTAAATTGGGTTAACGATTTGGTCTATCTTGAACACGCTTATATATTTTTTCCTTAAGGAATGACAATTGTTACTAGACTTATACAATTTTGAAAACACACACAAAAAAATAAAATACTGTTTACATTATTATTCTTATTTGTTTTAATCAAAACACTCTTTTGAAAGCCATCAATTGTTGCTTCTTCTACCTGGAAACCTCCCAACAGCTAGAGAGAAACCTTGTGCAAATCTCCATGCATCCAACCATGACTTTGAATCAACTGTGGGCAATAATGAATAGATATTAATTTTTAATATCTAGGACCTTTGTAAGACTTGTCAAGCTGTCGCGAGGCTCTTTTGATATGTGAGTTTTAACATTCATAAAAGGGCTTGAAAGCCTGCCAATGAGCAGCATCTGCTCCCAGTGCAGCGAGACGGGGCTCCCTCAATGAACTAACACGCATGCTGCTCCTCCCCACAATGAGACAAAGTCAAAGACAAGTTCCTTGTTGATGCCTGTCAATGGCAAAGGTGTCACCACTGCAATTAATCTCTTTAACAGAGAGCAGGGCACTGCTTTGTTTATTCTGCTGGCTTCTCTCCTCCCCGACTGTACTCCCCGCGGCCTCCACACACAACGTTTATCAGACCCCTTATTTCCTTATCGGTCTGTCATAGCTGACCATGGCCTCTTGAGTAACTATGCTGAAGGAAATGGTGAAAAAAAGGGAAAGAGGCAACAAACGGCTAACCACTTCAGATTTCCACGAACTGCCTTATCAGAGGAGACCGGCCGACCTCTCTCTACCCACCATATGACTAATGACCAGACCTTCCTCTATACTGTTCCCTCCTTCGTTTATTTTCTCACATTTTCATCTTTGAGCACTTTCTACCTTAACGGCACCCTTGTACAACACCCATGTATTCATGAAGCCCAATCTCCAACTTTTAACACTTTTTACTGAAACTTACTTGCTATCTTTCTTAAAGGTGCCATGTGTTACACTTTCATGTCATTTTTCTCCTAAAGCCCAATTTTAATGTTAGTGAAGGATACTGCAAGCTGTAATTTAAAGAATTTTCCACCCTCTTTGAAACGTTTTGAGAATTAAAGTCAGAAGAAATAGTTCACCCAAAAATTACTCCCCATATCGTTAGCCTCATAGCATAATTGCCTGAGTCATTTTGTGTTTTTTCTTGTTTTCTAAAGGACATTAAAATATGACTTAGGCAATTATGCTATGAGGCTAACGATATGTTGTCTTGAATTGAAACACAACAAAAAGATATTTAGAAAAATATTTATTCTGTTTCAAATGTGTGTGGTGTGTGTGTGTGTGTGTGTGTGTGTGTGTGTGTGTGTGTGTGTGTGTGTGTGTGTGTGTGTGTGTGTGTGTGTGTGTGTGTGGTGTGTGTGTGTGTGTGTGTGTGTGTGTGTGTGTGTGTGTGTGTGTGTGTGTGTGTGTGTGTAACTGCATCATTTATAGTTATCACTACAATAACTACATGATTACATGTAACATGTAATAAGGACAATATCCAAAATCCTTGCCCTTGTTGGGACAATTTTTGTTCCCCGAGAGGAAAATAGCTTATAAATTATACTAGGCTAAGTGATGTTTTTTGAAAATCTAAAAATGCTGCAAGTTTTCTGTGATGGGTAGGTTTAGGGGGAGGTTTAGGGTTGGGGTCTGTACAGTTTGTACATTATAAAAATCAGTAAGTATATGGAAGTCCCCATAAAACATGAAAAACATTTCAGAGAGTGAGCGAGCGAGCGTGCGAGTGTTCCTCAGAAGAAGAAAAACCATACAGGTTTGGAACAACATGAGGGTGAGTAAATTATGGCTGAATTATTTTTGGTGAAGTTTTGCTTTAAGTCTGTCCTGTCCAAAAAAGCAAATAAGACATGCCATGTTCGCATACTAATTTTTTGGCACCTGATGGTAGCCTTTAATTGCATGGAATGCATTGATTTGTATGGAAAATAGTACTATCAAATCATTAGAAGTTTTGAACAGAAAATTGATACTGCATTTGCATATTTGTAGTGAACTGTTCCTTTAAGACTATGTTATGAGTAATGTATGTGTAAACATGGACAGTTGTTTAATGTACTCATGAGTGTGACGGTACAATGAAAATTTCTGAATGAACCATTTTTGCAAGTTTGCTTTCCTAAATGGGTTGGGCGGACATGGGATGGATTTTTGCATGAACATTACACTATGTCTACATAGAACATCAGACCCTTTTGTTTTAAAAGAGCAATGAAAATAGTGTCCCCTTTAAACCAACTCAACCAGACAGAGCAGTGTCTGCACGTGCAGGTAACATTCACAGCTGTAGTATCAGTGTGAACAGTAAATGAGCAGAATGTTCTGGAGACGGTGAGCGTTCTTCTTTCGGCTCTCAGATAAAGGCATGGAAATGAAGGGCAAGTTGACTGAGCTGTAAGTACAGCCAACCAAGCACAGATCAGGAGAAATCCCTCGCTTCAATAAGTCATTCTTTTCCTTTCTTTCTTTCTTTCTTTCTTTCTTATTTTCTTTCATTCTTTCTCCTTCTTTTTTCTGACATCTGATTAGAAATGTATTCCTGAATCTCACCAGTAAAATGAAAGGGAAAGAGAACCGGAGAGAAAGTGCAGGATAAAGATAATCCAACAGCTTAGGAGATACACCATAAAGTCAAACCAGGGCACAGAGGATGTTTAAAAAAGAAAGAAGCATCAAGACTATGGTTAAAGAACAGGCCAGCTTTAATGAGTCAGTGTCCAAAAAAAAAGGAAAGAGGAGAAAGAAAAGCTGGCTTTAAAGTATCCCTCATTAGCTCCTCAACTGATGTCACATGCTGGCAATCTCACAGCCATGAAGACAATAAAGAAACAGCAACCATGTAGCGATTACGGCTACCCAGACTATAGACGTTGTGAAGTAGTGTGGAAAAGTGTACATACGGATGTATTAATTAAGCCAATGAGAATGTTTGTGTACCCATACAAGGTCACACAAGCATTGAACGGAACTATGTTAGATATCTATCAAAGTACTGCATGCTAACACATGATAACAGACACACACAGGCAAGTTTAATTAAAGAGATGCTATTATATAAATATACTGTCGCATCTCAATATAATTAGAGAATTATGATTGGCTGTTCATGTTGCAAAGCATCATGGCCATGTGCTGTTTTTCCTTAATTTTAAAGAGGATCCTACTTTTGTTGTATTGCTGTGTAGTATAAACACATTCCAAAACATGCTGCATCTGCCATCTTGGTTTTGTCCTTGGAAAAGGGTCTAAGGTCACAGGTTTCTCCCCCTTTCTTAGGTAGTGAGCCGGGCCTGGCCGTTTGCTGAAGACCCTGTCCTACAACGACAAGGCCACTCATTAGACTCCCAAAAAGCAGGAGGAAACTGGCTAGACAGGGTCTCACAAGGGGACAGATATTGATCAAGGATCAAACACACCCACACACACACTCATCCACACTAGTGCATTCTCACACACAAGCACACTCATACACAGCAACTCGAATCAAGGGTGTAAATTGGGGGATGCGAAGAGGAGAGCAAGGGGATGCTTGATGAAATAGAGGCCAATATGTGATCAATACAGCCTGAGATTTTCTTCTCTCTCCATTTCAATTGTCAAGCTGCAAGCAATTAGACGAGGTGAAGATAGTGGGCCAGATTTACCCCCATTACCAGACAGGCCCTGGGAGGAAAAAAAAGTTACTGTTATTATTTTTCTTAGTCGATATGCTTTGATTTTTTTTTTAAATAAAACTGTGCATGGGGTGGAGAGACGTCCTTGAGCTGACAGCGGGCCAATGATGGCAGGTCACTTCTTAGAGAGAGAGAAAAAGAGAGAGAGGGGATGATGATAAAGAGGAGGAGACATGCGTTCCTATATGGCTTGGAAACCAAATAATAACGTTCTAGAAATGTTCATTGTCTTTCTTTTCTTTTCAACTTTTTGCAACCAAAAACTAACCTTTTCTAAAGAGGTTTTTGTGACAACCTAAAGAGAACCTATAGACAACGTTTATTTACACTTTATTTCGATAGTCCACTTTAGACATTCTACTGCAACTACATGTCAAATAACTCATTCATTTAAAACTACATGTCAGCTAACTCTCTTTAGACTATTAGTAGACTGTTAGGTTAGAGTTAGGGTTAATAAGTTGACATGTACTTGCAAAGTTACTTAGTCAGTAGAATGTTTGTTGGGGGAGCATCACAATAAAGAGTTTACAGATATTAAAGGTACAATATGTAGGATTTTTGCAGTAAAATATCCAAAAACCACTAGGCCAATGTTATATATTTTGTTTAGTTGATTACTTACAATATCCCAAATGTTTCCAACTATTTGTAAATCGTGAGAAAATTGTGATTTTAACCAAGGAAACAGGGCGTGTGAGCAGGGGTGAGGGAGTCAATGGCGTCATATCCGCGTTACCCCCGGTTTACGCCAGGTTTGCGCTCGTACTGCGATAGTAAACATGGCGACAGACTTTGACAACTGGATTATGCCATTATGCCTAGCAGGACGCTCACACTGTTGTTGTTTTGTTCAAACATTATGGACCATGGCAAGCAGACTTTGAGACAAAAAGAGGGCTAAAACAAAGATCAACATCTTTCGAGATGCCGAGAGCTCCACATCCGCGACTAACTTCGACTTGAGAGAAATGCTAGTGTTACATGTACACTGTTAAAAAAATTCCGTTAAAAAACGGAAAAAGTGCTGGTAATTAATTACCAGCACTTTTTCCGTTATTGTACGGGCACTTCCGTAAACCTCAAAACGGATATTTCCGTAGATTTATATGAGTTTTTCTGTACCATTGACGGACATTTCCGTTAAACCTAAAATGGAAAATTCCGTATTTTCCGTAAATGTTTGCGTTATTGTACGGACAATTCCGTAAACCCTATCAGATATTTCCGTAGATTTACCTGACTTTTTCTTTACCATTTACGGACACTTCCATCAAACCTAAAATGGATTTCCTACAGTAAAAATAAAACAGATAAATTTAGGCAATATACCTACAGCAAATAGAATTGTTACTTTTCTGTTAGTTAACAGTGTAATGATAACAAATCTTCTGTGATTAAAAAATATTTTTATTTACTTATAGATCTACAACAATTCCATGAAAACTAAAATATAAAAGGAAAAACACAAAAGGGAAAAGTGTATTCTTCTTGTCTTCAGGTAAGATGAAGGCTGTAAAAGAAATACAAAACACTATTACTGACATACAGAATGTGTCAAAACAAAGAAAACAAAGATTCTAGGTGGGAAAAACTCACTCACCAAGAAATGTGTAGTCAATTCTTCAGAGTCACCGGACTGATTGGACCAGGTCCTGGTAGGACTGCAAACTTGGGTTTAGCCACCAAAAACTACAGAGGGGAGAGAACAGTATGTGGCCAAACCATCATGATGTTTCAAATTTAGTTACCGTGTACTGTAATGGTTCTGTCTGCGGTTAACCGTACCTGTCTGTCTCGCGGCGAGAGGCCTGCATCACGGCCCAGCTGTTCCTCCAGGTTGTCGTTGTTCTCTCCGTGCCAACACAGGTAGAGGGTTCAGGGCTGGACGTAGATGTTCATCAGGTAGATTATCCTGGATCTGTTTGATGAGGAAGTGCTGATCCCGGTCTATCGCCTAGATGAAGGAGTGATCGGTATGTTCAGTTAAAGTCTCATTTTGAGATTTGACAAAAGCTAATACTTTACATTGTTTTTCAAAGTTGTTCATACAGGAACTTCAGCAGTCTTGGAGGAATGTGTAGACATTTGGTTTCCTTCATCTCAGTCTTTTCGGCCTTCGTTCAGGATTTCAGCACAGAAAAGTTGGATATGAAGAAAAAATATATATATTTTAGCTACACAAGAAATTAAATGAAGGAAAATTAACTACAAAATATCATGCAGACCAGGTTGAGGAAAACAATTGTACAGTATTTTACGTTCGTAAAATTATCAACTATAAATAATCAGCCATCCCTAATGCCATCCTTTAAAATTCAAACACTGTATATACAATGCTAAGACTTTGTTTTCAGTGGACTCCAATTGCATGTCATGTTAGCTTGTCTGCTCAACTATACATTATAATATGTTTAATTATTTTCAACTAAATAAACAGAAACACAATAACAATCTATAAATCATTTAATTAAAAATGTGTTGCTTACCTTTATATGAACTCCAGGAAAAGTTGTAGTTGCATTTTCTTCAGGTATTTTGTAGCTCACTGCCTCAATGGGGTAGAGATGTGGTCAATAATAACTTCTTGAATGACAGCAATCCTGATTGTCCACCACCTTAAACAAAAAAGATATTACAAAATGATATTACAATCATAAAGATATTACATTACACGATCACTTCAGAAAACTGCTTTAAATGGGTAGTTCACTTTAAAATTAAAATTCTTTCATTATTTACTCACCCTCAAGTTGTTTCAAACCTGTATGAATTTCTTTCTTCTGCTGAACACAAAGGAAGATATTTTGAAGAATGTCAGTAACCAAACCGTTAACTGGAGCTATTGACTTCCATAGTAGGAAAAAAAAAAATACTATGGAAGTCAATGGCTTCAGTTAATGGTTTGGTTACTGACATTCTTCAAAATATCTTTGTGTTCAGCAGAAGAAAGAAACTCATACAGGTTTGAAACAAATTGAGGGTGAGTAAATGATGACAGAATTTTCATTTTAAAGTGAACTATCCCTTTAAACATAGTTGTTTAAATCGTCACTATACAATTTGTATTTCTACTGATCATGTAAGCATACACATCTTTGAAGGGGGTATTTATTCAGCAACCACCTTTTTCTATCAACACTTTTCCTCAGACTTTAAATTTGAATGTGTGTTGCCCGTATTTAACACATCGTAGTAATTAATAATAAAAAAATGGTAATAAAACAAAATACAAACCCATAAGCAGCATGCAGGTGGTGCTTGGTATGCAAACTACAACAGCAATGTCCTATCAATAGATAAGAAAACAACAGAAAAACTATGAATGAAACAAACTGAGGAGGGATATGGTAACGTTTAAAGTCCCTGTAAAGGCAATTTAAAAAAAAAATTCTAAACACATTATAAATGTTAGAAATGTATCACTAAAACATATTACAAAGACTGTGAACTGTGAAGTACTGAATTGTGGAGTTAGACCGTTAAACAGTTTTTCACCGTTGCTATTTTCCGGATTTTCTGGGCGGGGCTAAAAGGGGGCTCGATGACGCACTGGAGCCCCTGAGCTCCTGGACACGCCCCTACTTGATGACGCACTGGAGCCCCTCGAGCTGCTGGACTATTATTAGTAACAGCCAACAGATTGCTAGCTAGCTATGCCTTCGTCACAGAAATGCGTAGTACCTGGATGCGATTACCGGATCACGTACAAAACAGATCGGTGTCCTTATTTTAAATTTCCGAAAAACGTTTACATCAAGAAGAAGTGGATTAATTTTGTGAAGAGCCACCTTGATGGAGAGAGCTGAGGATCACCGCCAAAACCCGCCTCTGTAAGTGATCATTTTACACGGGATAGTTTTATAAACTTTCGTCGGAGACAACTGGGAATCACTGATAATCCGCTGTTACTGGACTGGTGGTGAATGGGGCCGAACCGACTCCCGCCTCGGCATTGATCCTCCCGTCGCGCCGACAACTGGTGCCATCATCGGCAGTGCGTGCCCACCGTGCGAGCATCCATTCCGGCTGGAGAGTTGAGTGTGGCGACGGCAGCTTTCCCGCGAGTGGGCGTGGTTTCAGCGCAGCCAGCGGACACGCCCCAGCGTTTGAGAGCAGAGAATACTGCTCATTTTTTCAAGATTTTGATAGCTTATTTTATGTACTTGCTGGCTTTTTTTATCATTCAAATTTGGCTGGGTGACTAATAACACATTTTTCTGTGGTGTGACAAACTCAGAACACATACTTAATTTTGACTTTACAGGGACTTTAAGAATGACTAACGTTACAGGCAGAAGAGTAGACAGCAGTCATGTAAAACGTAAATTAATATTTCGTGGTCATTATTTGTGGTTTAAAGTCGCGCGCTGGCGCGCGTGAGTGTGTTTGTGTGTGTCGTCTAAAACAAAAAAAAAGTCTAACGCAAACAACGTTAACTTACCTCATTTGGCAGAAAAACTGGTGGTGTTTTCCATGATCCAGCTGTAACAGTTACTTCATCTTCACACACAGCATCTTCACGTTGTATCTTCATGCCTTTTAAATCAAGCAAGTCTTAATGGCCTTTACTTTTCTTGTAAAGCTTTTCCTCTGGTAGCTTTTGTTTGAAGGCATTAAATTGCTCCGAAAAAAAACTAACGTTAGTAACGTTAGCTGCTACTGCATTTAATCACAGCTGGTTAACGGATGCGCTCGTCAAGAAATAAACCGCATTTTCGACAAATAAAAGTAATTAAACCAAATTACAACGAGGGCACAATATAACACATATATCAGGGAACCTCCACGAGTGTAAACTAAATATTTTAATGTGTGACGATATGCATAAAATGACAAACGCGACGGCTCCGACATTCATTTGCCTAACATGCCAGATGGCAACTAAATAACGTTACGTCAATAGCTTATTTGACATTTAGCAAAACATAAATTTCGTATTTTACCACAGAAGTGTCAGAATGGCTTCCACACACCCGAAATCCGACTTTAATAAGCAACTTTGGCTGCGGTCATCTGCGTGTGTAATGGCGGTTGCGTCTTTTCACTTTTCGCGGCGCCAGGTTCTTGTTCCCACAATGCAACGCGTAATTCAAAATACGGGTAAATGACCTGTAAAAGACAAATACGGAAAACTCCTTCAAATTTATATGGTTCAATCTAACGTTTTTTTACGGAAAATTTTTTTATTAGACAGCTGAGCAAATGTA
>JAZAVI010001692.1:0-10000 GCA_036326025.1 Chrosomus eos
GACTCTGCTGTATTAGCATAGACCCCGCCCACGCCTGCTGATGGACTCTGCTGTATTAGCATAGACCCCGCCCACACCTGCTGACGGACTCTGCTGTATTAGCATAGACCCCGCCCACGCCTGCTGATGGACTCTGCTGTATTAGAATAGACCCCGCCCACGCCTGCTGACGGACTCTGCTGTATTAGCATAGACCCCACCCACACCTGCTGACAGACTCTGCTGTATTAGCATAGACCCCGCCCACGCCTGCTGACGGACTCTGCTGTATTAGCATAGACGCCGCACACCACTGCTGACGGACTCTGCTGTATTAGTCACGACCGGCTCAAAGCCGTGGCAAATGAAATGGAGGACACAGTGATTGGATTGCAAAAATAAACATTTATTAACATAAATGCTAAAAAATAAAGAATAAGAAAACATGGTCGTCTATAATGTTTGTCAGATGCATGGATGTATAAGTATCAGTAACAGAAAACAAAACATCTAAAACCAAATAACAAAAGCCGAGCCCAAACCAAACTCAAAACAACCCAGAGAACAGAACCCCCTCTACACTAGCCAGCCTAACTTTTATAGATGGATGAACAGGTGGACATCGTTCCCTTGATGAGTCTCCTAGCCACACCCACTAGCCCGCCATCGCAAGATGAGTAGAGACTCGTCACACTCTCCCCCTAAAAAGAAGAGCACAGGAACTTAAAACACGTCCAGAACCCAAACAAGACCCACCACTACAAAATTCAAAAAAGTCCAAGCAAGCAAACTTAGTCGAACTCTAAATTTTCCCCAGTCTTTTCACGTCTCCAGTCATTCCAGCAACCCCTGCACCTGGGAAGCAAATTAAGAAAAGAACAAAGAAAAAAGACAGGAAAAAGTTAACAAATCCTTTGACACTAGCCTAAACGAATACAGGACAAGGCATCAGCATTATGTTCTCTGAACCTTTAATGCGGCGAATATCTAAGATCGGGTTCAATAAGACTTGTACGTAACGGAGTGTCGGGAAACAGTGTAATATATTCAAAAATCAAATCAATCAAATCAGTACGCTGCACCTCCGTTAAATGACTAAAACCTCTGGGCAAAGAGCTCAGTGCTTCTGAATTATGTAAACGACCCTGAAGAATAGAATCTCCAGGATCAATCTCATTCTGATCCCCACCTATTAGAATTGAAGTTGTTGTTAACTCAGCATCACAGCTCGAAAAACCTGTAAGCAGCACAGATTTAATACCAGAATTAGGTTTTCGGACCAATACACCTTCCTCTAGATAATTCACAGAAGGAAGGTTAACGATTGTGTCATAAGGGACAACTCGATCAAACAATTCAACAAGCGTAAGGTCAGTCTCTTGTCCTTTAATTAGGTCATCGCGTGACACAGACAAGGAGGAAGTGATTTCTAGAGCCCTCAACATCTCATTAGTTTCAGATGTAACATCAGTAGGTATTTTACCCATAGACCTGGTTATCACGCATGACGGAAACCCATTCAAAGAACAGGTAAACATTTCATCCCTCGTGTCAAAAGTCGACCCAGATGGTGTGACGACCAAATGCGGTGAAACATTCTGCCAAACCCGTTCACCAGCCAAGTCATTTCCCAGGATTACCTGTACTCCGTCCACAGGCAAGCAGGAACACACAGCTACTTCCACTTTTCCCTGGATCAAGTCAGAATGCAAAACAATTTTATGTAAGGGAACAGAGATCACATTCAGACCAATTCCCCTAACCAACACATTGTTCCCAGTGTAAGAGTCGTTTGAAAAAGATAAGATGGACTCTAGGACAAATGTTTCTGATGAACCCGTGTCACGGAGAATTTTGACCGGTATATCTTCCGTAGAACCTACCAATCTGACAAAACCATCAGTAACAAATGGAGAAAATGTTGAGATACGTGACGAAGAACTCTTTTGCACATTATTTATTTCTGAGGTAGTCACCGCCAAAACAACGGGTTTCACTGAAGACGACTTAGATTTCAACAACGAACACTCATTCTTCCAGTGACCAAACTCATGACAATAATTGCAGATGTTTTCTCTATCATTTTCTCCAACAAAACCAAGATGCTGTTTTTCAGGTATACTACCCACATTTTTTGGAGCTCCAAAATCATGCCACAATTCTCTCTTAAAGTATTCTCCAGCATTTTTGGAGCCAAAAGAGGTTTTATTAATCAGAGAAAATTCATCGGCCATAACAGCACCCTCATATGCGGTGTCGGGTTTACGCTCACTGATGTATATTGCTACACGTTGCGAAACAGAGTTTTTAAACTGTTCAAGCAAGATCAACTCCTTCAAATCATCTAACGTTTTCACGTCAGAAGCTGTACACCAACGATTGAAATGAACTGAAATATCATGCACAAACTCAACATACGTTTGACTATCGGATTTCCTCCAGGACCTAAATTTTTGTCTATAGGCCTCTGGGACCAACTCGTATGCCCTTAATACTGCATTCTTAACAGTCAAATAGTCCTTACCGTCCTCTACACTAAGAGACAAATATGCTTCTTGAGCCTTCCCTGTAAAAACCGACTGTAGCATAAGCGTACATTCCTCACCCGTCAATTTCGTGCCTTTGCCACGCGTTCAAACAACAAAAAGAACCGTTCAACATCTTTCTCGTCAAATCTTGGGATCAATCTCATATTAGTCGCTACATCAAATTTACACGAAGCCAAACCATGTTCTACTCCTTCCACTAAATTAAGTTTACCTTCTTTTATCAGATCTAACCGGTAGCGTTCAAGATCAAGCTGTTGTTGTTGTAACTCTAGTTTAGACATCTCAACGCGATTTTGTGCTTCTAACATTTCTTTTTTCATATCCATTTGAATCAACAACAATTGTTTTTGTTGGTCAAATGTTAGTTGAGACATTGCAGCAGCACTTACAAAAACGGAAGCATCTTCCACGGATTTAGACTCCAAAACTCCGTGTTCAGATAGCCCGGTCTTAATCAAAGCTTTAATACTATCTTTTGTACGTTTATCTTGACTTGACAAGCTAATTTTGTAATGAGTTGCAAGTTCTACTAATTGGTCTTTAGAAAAAACATCCAACAGATCTTCAGACGGAGCACTAATAAAATCCTCAACCTTTAAATCCATGGTGAAATACAAGCGAACGACTACTTAATCCAGACAGAAATGTATATATCTGAGGGGTAAAGATTGGATAAACAGTTCCCTCTAACTAAACCCAGAAACTATCTAAACTTATCCCTAATCTTCGTACAGTTACTTGCAGCGGGTTTTTATACACTGTAAACCAGTGTTTGAAATGGCAACCGATTAACAAGTCACCATTACAAAACACGGACGTGTTCCCGAGACAACTGCTCTAGCTGCTTTCACCGCACAAACAAAATAAACTAAAATAAAAAAATCAGAGTATCCCGTTAAGGATACCCTGCTAAACCTAAACAGGGAAAAGCATATCCAACAAGAAACCTCCCCTCAAACATACAAATAGAGTCAGTACTTACCGAAACCAACCTCCCGTGAAATCGGCCCCAAAAAAAAACAAAACAAACAAACCAATCACTATAATCCTCCACGAAATTTCAATGTTCATCAAACATTACTAAGGAAAAAAAAATGCATTTAACGAACTAATCATCAGATTAACGAAATCAATTATTTAACTAAACAAACAAAGTTATGGACGAGCCCCCACATTTGTCACGACCGGCTCAAAGCCGTGGCAAATGAAATGGAGGACACAGTGATTGGATTGCAAAAATAAACATTTATTAACATAAATGCAAAAATAAAGAATAGAACATGTCTCTATAAGTTTGTCAGAGATGAGAAAGTATCATAACAGAAAACAAACATCTAAACAATAACAAAAGCCGGCCCAACCAATCAAACACAGATAAGAACCCCTCTACACTAGCCAGCCTAACTTTTATAGATGGATGAACATGACATCGTTCCTTGATGAGACTCCTAGCACAACCACTAAGCCCACCATCGCAAGATGAGTAGAGACTCTACACACCACCACACACCTGTGACAGACTCTGCGTATTAGCATAGACCCCACCCACTGCCTGCATGACGGACTCGCTGTATAGAGATGACCCCCCCACCCTGCTGACGAGACTCTGCTATATTAGCATAGACCCCGCCCACGCCTGCTGACGGACTCTGCTGTATTAGAATAGACCCCGCCCACGCCTGCTGATGGACTCTGCTGTATTAGCATAGACCGACCTCGCAAGCCACGCCATGCTCGCTGACTGTGACTCTGGCTGTATTAGAATAGACCCCGCCCACGCCTGCTGACGGACTCTGCTATATTAGCATAGACCCCCCCACGCCTGCTGACGGACTCTGCTGTATTAGAATAGACCCCGCCCACGCCTGCTGACGGACTCTGCTATATTAGCATAGACCCCACCCACACCTGCTGACAGACTCTGCCGTATTAGCATAGACCCCGCCCACGCCTGCTGATGGACTCTGCTGTATTAGCATAGACCCCGCCCACACCTGCTGACGGACTCTGCTGTATTAGCATAGACCCCGCCCCACCTGCTGACGGACTCTGCTGTATTAGAATAGACCCCGCCCACGCCTGCTGACGGACTCTGCTATATTAGCATAGACCCCACCCACACCTGCTGACAGACTCTGCCGTATTAGCATAGACCCCGCCCACGCCTGCTGATGGACTCTGCTGTATTAGCATAGACCCCGCCCACGCCTGCTGACGGACTCTGCTGTATTAGCATAGACCCCACCCACACCTGTGACGGACTCTGCTGTATTAGCATAGACCCCACCCACGCCTGCTGACGGACTCTGCTGTATTAGCATAGACCCCGCCCGCCTGCTGACGGACTCTGCTGTATTAGCATAGACCCACCCACACCTGCTGACGGACTCTGCTGTATTAGCATAGACCCCGCCCACACCTGCTGAAAAGACTCTGCCGTATTAGCATAGACCCCGCCCACGCCTGCTGATGCCCTCTGCTGTATTAGCATAGACCCGCCCACGCCTGCTGACGGACTCTGCTGTATTAGCATAGACCCCACCCACACCTGCTGACGGACTCTGCTGTATTAGCATAGACCCCACCCACGCCTGCTGACGGACTCTGCTGTATTAGCATAGACCCCGCCCATGACTGCTGACGGACTCTGCTGTATTAGCATAGACCCCCACCCACACCTGCTGACGGACTCTGCTGTATTAGCATAGACCCCACCCACGCCTGCTGACGGACTCTGCTGTATTAGCATAGACCCCGCCCATGCCTGCTGACGGACTCTGCTGTATTAGCATAGACCCCGCCCACGTCTGCTGATGGACTCTGCTGTATTAGCATAGACCCCCGCCCACGCCTGCTGACGGACTCTGCTGTATTAGCATAGACCCCGCCCACACCTGCTGACGGACTACGCTGTATTAGCATAGACCCCGCCCACGCCTGCTGAGGTTTGACAGATGCTGGAAGACCAGCCAGGAGAGCATTACAATAGTCCAGTCTGGATAGAACAAGCACTTGGGCCAGGAGTTGTGTAGCTCTGATAGGAAGGGCCTGATCCTCCTAATGTTGCAAGGCAAATCTACACGACCGGCCAGTTCTAGCAATGTGCTCTGTAAAGTTCAATTTATCATCCATTAACACCCCAAGGTTCCTGGCTGACCTTGATGGAGTTATGGATGATGAGCCTTAGGGCCGTTACATAGTCAACGCATCGGTACGCAAACGCACTCGCAAGGCTACGCTTCGGCCGCCATTATGCGTCGATGCGTAGCCAAATGTGTCGTTCTAGTTTTTGATACGCGACGCAACGATGCACGCAATACTATGCGTTGTCGGTGGAGGCGACATTGTATTGTACATTAATTCAAGTATATTATGTTTACAGAAGAAGGTTTGAATACAATGGCGGGCGAAGAGGACAAATTATGCGAGCGTATACATCCGCATAATAAAATGTTTTTTCAGACAATACAATGACAAACAAACATCTGTGAAGAGCCTCTTACTTAACGGTAAATACACCCGAGTGTCATCTGCTGTCATATATGACAGTTCATCGTAATTACACTACAAGAAAATGCCTGGAGAGAGGTTGCAACCGTGATGGGAAAGACCGTAGATAAGGTGAAAACCATGGTGAAAACGGACTGGAAAAGTGCCTGTGATAAATTTACTCTACTACCCCCTGTTGCGTGAGCGGTGTATAGCATTTCACGCATCGCCCGTGATGCTTGCGTCTGCTTGCGTCCACTGTTTAGACAATGAAAGGGAGCGCGTCGCTCACGTCGTTCGCGTTGCTTACTCGCGTTGACTATGTAACGGCCCTTAGGGGTATGGCGATATCTCAAGATATTTACTCCCGCGATCGATTCTCGATGCGCTCTTGCCAAGTATCGATATTAACCCTTTAGCTGTCACCCCCACTTTTGGTAATTGACATTAAAATGCACTATACAAACTTAAATGGTTGTAATTCAAGAATGCTTTGGAATATAGACGTAAGTTTGGTCTTGTTTTAAAGAATACAATCAGCAGATTATTACTGAAGTGAAAGCACTTCAAATTAAAGTAGGAAAAAGTTATAGAAGTTATAATTTTTTTTAATATAAAATAAATATTTTACAAAATATGTTTTACTATAAAATTACTATAAAATGAAAGCTATATATCTAACCAAGTTGTGTTCCAAATTTAAAGTTGATATCACAAAAATTGAAGTTCCCATGAGATTTTGTTTAGGATTTTGCCATTGAATTCCATTGAATTTAATTGTATGCATTCTGCCATAACAAATTTATGAATTTCTATCCAAATAATATCACTTCTGTCACTAAATATGGAACCTTGAGACTCAGACGTTTCTGACAATATGTGTTTTGTCAAGATTAGAAAAGGTTTTGATAATAAATTATGAAAGATGATGCCCAAAAGGGGAGGGGCCTAATAAAAAAAATACCGTTTCTATGGTAACGCAACGTCCAATTTCAAAACGGGTTTCACAGGATGAATTTTGAGTTCGTAAGCTTTCAAATGATACCTAATTAATGATAACTACTAAAATATGTGATATAATAATAATAAAAAAATTATATTTATATATAATATATATTATAATTTTTAGAGGACTTCTTACTTTACTTTTTAAAATATAATTTTATCTTTTTTTATTGACAAATACTAGATTATTTTTTATTGTGAACTTTTAGCACTAAAAACCAAAGTTTCAATTGTTAAAAGTGTGTGCGTCCACTTTTTGTGAAAAGGTCAGAAACTCCTGTAATGACGTCGATTTTTTGAGGCGCACTCTTGTCATAAATTCATATTTTACTGTTCATTCGTAATTTGTAAGAAAAAAACAACCTAAAATATCTATTTAGGAGTCTTAGACCTTTCCAACGATATATAGTTTGTCATGACTAGATTAGGATTTAATAGTAATATAGTGAAGTAAATGTAGGTTGCCCGTATACGAGAAAGTGACAGTTAAGGGGTTAAAATCCGTTATAAAACGCTGTTCATTATCCGAGTTGACTATTATGAGGCACACACGCAAGGTCTCTCGCTCGCTCCCTCTCTGCCGTGCGCGTGCTATGTATGTTATGCGCGCAGTACGTTCTGTCTTGCATGCGCGCTCTAGGTTCCGGGAGATTTTAACTAATTTGTGGGCATCAGGGAGACAATATCAATATGCGGGAGACTCCCGGAACTTCCGTGACTCTAGTTATGTCTGGCTTTGCAAAAGTCCGCTTCAAGGGAAACACAAGCAAATGCATTATAGAGGCCTCACGCGGCATGGCGCTGGCTCGAAGCCGACACACCCCGGCGTAAACATTTATATTACTACTGATTGCAGCAATGTTACACTAAAACAGTGTCTGTGACTGTTTTGTTGCAACTGATAAGACACAAGTTGTTTTTGTTATTGTGTTTCATCCAAAAAAATAAATGGAGATTCATTTTCCTAATTAAAATTTTTTTTTGTATTTCTTAAAACATGATATATTGTAAGTATTGTAAGGTTATTGATAATATATCGATTATCGCAGTATCGCCATATCGTGTTATCATCGGTATCGTGAACAAAGTATCACATATCGTATCGTATGGTACCCAGCATTCCCAGCCCTAACGAGCCTAGCTGAATGGAGAAGTTGTGATGAAGTGTTGGGTTGGCCGGGGTCACAAGTAGCTCTGTCTTCGCAAGGGTTAGCTGAAGGTGGAGGCCCTTCATCCCTCAGATCACTGCTGCAGTCAACAGCAGAGTCTCGCATTATAACGCTCAGTAATCCAGAGATGTGATGATGAAGATGATGATGATGATGATGATGTGACTCGTGTCGTCTCTCACCTGTAGATCTTTCGAGCCGGTGATGGACGAGCACGCACACAGGAACTGCTGCTCACTGATGCCCACCTCCTCCATGAAGTTCTCCAGCAGCCGCTCCACCTGTCAATCACAGCAGCAGCTGTCAATCACAGCTGTCAATCACTCAGAGTGTCTGATGAACGGATATGATGTTCGTGATGCTCGCGCTCACCAGATGCTTATACTCCTGATGGACCTCTGTGTAGCTCAGCTTACTCTCGTCCTCATCGTCAAACACTGAAACACACACACATACACACACACACACCCCACACACACACACACCACACACACACACACCACACACACTTGAGCATGGTTCTCCATGAACTAACTCACTCACTCTCTCACTCACACTCACTCACCACTCACACACTCACACACTCACACACTCACACACTCACACACTCACACACTCACACACTCACTCACACACACACTTACTTGAGCAGTGGTTCTCCATGAACTAACTCACTCACTCTCTCACTCACACACCACACATCACTCACTCACTCACTCACTCACTCACTCACTCACTCACTCACTCACTCACTCACTCACTCACTCACTCACACACTACATCCATGACACTAAATTGAGCAGTGTTCTCCATGAACTAACTCACTCACTTTTCACTCACCATCACTCACTCACTCACTCACATCACTCACACACTCACACTCACACTCACCACACACTCACTCACTCACACTCACTCACCATCACCACACACTCACACTCCACTCCACTCACCACTCACTCACCTCACTCACACTCACTCACTCACACTCACCACTCACTCACCACACCACTCACTCTCACTCATCACTCACACTCACACCACTACCACTCACTCACTCACTCACTCACTCACACACACTTCACTCACACACTCACTCACTCACACCTCACCATCACTCACCACACCACACTCTACTCACACCACCTCACACACTCACTCACACCACCACACATCACACCACACTCACTCACACCTCCACTCCACTCTCTCACTCACTCACACTCACTCTACTCACTCACTCACTCACTCCACTCACACTCACTCACACTCACTACACCTCACTCACTCACATCACTCACACACTCACTCACACTCACTCACTCCACTCACACACTCACACACACACTCACTCACCTCACTCACTCACACTCACTCACTCATCACTCACCACACACTCACACACTCACACTCTCACTCACTCACTCACTCACACTCACACACTCCACTCACTCACTCACACACACACACTCACCACTCACACCTCACCACTCACTCACACACACATCACTCACTCACACTCACTCACCACTAAACCTCACACTCACTCACACTCACTCACACACACACTCACACACACACACACTCACTCCTCACTCACTCACTCACACACTCACACCACTCACACACTCACAACACCCACATACACTCACTCATCATCTCACACACTCACACTCACCTCACACACTTCACTCACCACTCACTCACACACTCACTATCACTCACACACACCACACACTTGAGCAGTGGTTCTCCATGAACACACTCACTCACTCACTCACGAGCAGTGGTTCTCCATGAACACACTCA
>JAZAVI010001693.1:0-11549 GCA_036326025.1 Chrosomus eos
GAACTGCAGATGGTAGCCGGCTTTTATTTGAAGCAGGCTTTTATTAGAGGCAGGCCTTTATTTCTAATTCGCGATCCCCGCCCGCCCGTCAGCCAAGTTTCCATGGTGACGCGTCATGCTTGGCATGTGTTCACCACAGTCAAAATAGCGCTGTATGACAGATGTAGCGCTTTTATTTCTAAATATTAACAAACTTGCTTACCATGTCATCAACTATCTTCTATTCTGACTCTCAATTCAGTGTAAGTGAGTTTGTTTTGTCGTTTAAAACCCGCCTCAGTGCGCGAACTAAATTAAATTGTCTTTCACGTCACAAAATGATGTAAAAACGCCCGTCTTGACGGGTATCCTAGTAAACAAAAGTCAGTTATATCAGAGAATGTCTTGGTTATATCTCAAGTGAACGTAGCCAACATGACATCATGACTTTTGCGTAAACATACACGCCAAGCCATGTTCAAATGTGGCCTTTGCCTTCTGTCTTAAAGGGGCAGCATTTTAATAAACCTTTTTCACATTTGATTACTTTATTCAAATGTTTTTACCAATCTACCCGAAAAACTCTAAAAACAGTTTATTTCATTTGTAGCTTTTCTTTGTTCTATTGTATTTATTTGTCCTATTTGTAATTCGATTATTCGTTCTTATTTTGTTACTGACTGCTTTTAATAATGTTTTAAATTCACATTAATTGGGCTGGTAGTTTTTGTTGTAGTATCAAAATTGGATTAAATAATTGGTATTTCACTGGTGTCTAAACATTTGTACCACTGGCCTGATCTTCAGCACTGAGCCCTGCTGGAGCAGCTCTAAACATGTGCTATTCAATGAAGATAAAATATGGTAGAGCAATAGAATGAACAGTGACAGAAATAGAAGCATGCTTTTTAGCAGGATTAATTAAGCATGAAAATATCTGAATTAGGGATGTGAATTTCTGCCAAAAAATGCCATTCGAAAATCGAGGAGCAAAAGTCGATTATCGTTCGAAGATCGAAAAAAAACGAAAAAAAAATAAATAAAAGTAACGCACAATCACAATGACAGAAAGGGAGGCCAATTTCATCTTTAGTGATTTGTCATCAAACAAACTGTTTATTAATTGAACAATTAACATGTTTTCGTCGTTTTTTTTTTACATACCGGTAGTTAACATAGAAGAAAAAAATAGTAAGCACGACAGTCCGTTTTTGCATCGCCAAACCAGATGCTCGTTAGATTAAAAAAATAATGTTCATAATGATTTTATGCAAACCTGCCTTGTTACTGCAAAAGCCTAATTTTTAAACAATCATAACTATTCGTGTGATGACACTGCGCAATACACACACATTAGCTGCTACCGCGGGATGGCGGGTGTTAATTTCATAAACTGTGGACAATGGTAACGTTAGCTTATTTAATGTAGCCTATAAATTCATGTAACTTATATGTCCAAAAAACGGATAATGTCATCATACTTGTAGTTCTATCGTCGCGTAATCTGTTTGGTTGTAAAATGTATTACCTGAATGAAATGAACTCGAATGTATCGTCCTGTGGAATCATTCATTCACAGACAGCATACGAAGATGTTCAACTAGATCTTCATCGCTGGCAAAATATAATGCATTTGCAGATTTGCTTTCACTAGACTAAACTGTAGGTCCTCGGCCACTTCATCCAACGCTCTTGATGTTGTTAAATCTTCCTGTTTATGACTCCGAGTCGAGTGTGAATTGAAAGCGCTTCAGACGATTCAGTGCGTGAGGAAACTGAACAGATCAACTGATTCGCGAACCGATTTAGACAGATCTGCCAACTTATTTGATGAAGTCTTTGAACAGAAACGACTCAAAAGAGTGATTCATTTGTGAATGGAGCATCGCTCATGCCCATAAAAAATATACAGCGCGCTTGGAATAAACAAACTACGTATTTAACAACATGTATTGCATTAAAATAAAGTAACGAGAGGAACGTCGCCCAACGTAGTGAAGTAAATGTAGCCTACTTTGTTACATAGACGGCTACTACTACCATAGAAAGTAAAGGTTAGTCACCTCTTTTGGGCTCAGAGTAACGGTCACGACAGCTCGCCTTCTGTTGTTTGTTTACACTATGTATAAAACGCTGGTATCCTAGCAGTAGGGGGTTTCATTCATGTTAGTAACACCTTGTGTCCCCGACAGGAAAATACTCTGCTGCGCGATCTGTGACAGTAGGCGCGCCGTCAATTATGTCACATTGGAATTGCGCGAAAATATAACGATATTCGAATAAGCAATTTTATGATCGAATTTCGAACGCAGTTCGACTATTCGACTATTCGAAGATCGCGACTCATCCCTAATCTGAATATATAGCCTATTTGATGAACAAATTAAGCCAACTAATATGATTTATATTCTTTTGGTTTATCTACTAATACATTTTAAAATTACAAATGTAGTGAAAATTCAGGGATCGGTTACGGTATCGATATCGACGGATAGGCTACCAAAAATGAAAGTAGCCTATTGGTAGGCCTATCGGTCTCGTTCTGCAAAAAGTGGGTGCATCCCTAATCAAAAATATTTAACGGGTGAGGGTGAGGGGGGAGCAGCTTCCTATTTCATTGTTTCGCGATGCTAGCAGCACTACACAGATCGCGGCAAATCATGCCAACTTAAGGTCAGCTGTCGTCGCACCACCTCAGCAGCAAACCAGTGCCATATTTGAAGCACATTTAAAGATGTGATGACATAAATTGCTGTTTTGGGATAGTAATTTCATTAGTAAAGACTTTAATTAGTAAAGTCTGCGTGTGTGAGAATGTGTGTTTTTGGGTAAGTGTGTGTGTGATGTGACACACTTTATTATTAATCTTTAATAATGTTTATTGTCGTTAAGTGTCATTTGTTTTTAAGAAGTGCCAAGGTTATTATTCACCTTATTAGGGCTAACGTTATGGTTAGGATAACTCAAGGGCTAGGGTTAAGATAAGGACAACTGAAACTCAACTCAACACTAGTATTGTCATTGTCAATTATGTTTTTTTTTTTTTTGTAATGATCACAATTAAACATTAGTGTACCTAATATGTAGGATGTGTGTGACAGTGTCACACCATACCTTATAGTAAGTAGTAAGTGGTGCTTTGCATACCCCTCCCACACCCCCCAAAAAAGTGCTGCTGCTTGATGTCGTGGTGGTAGTAAAAAATATCGTGGAGGTAGTAAAAAAGGTAGTAAATTCATCTCTATAATTCCTGCATATACCCTGAAAACACAGCAGCATCTCGTCGACATGATGTTTTCCCTGGTGTCTCCTAATGCAATGAGTGGGCGTATCTTATTCAAATAACTTGTACAAGTGACGTACGAAAGTTAGAGAAAATGCATCGTTCGTCTATCGATTCATATCAACGACTCAGAGTCGACTCTTACTTTTGAGAGATAATAACTTTGTATACGGTGAACTTTCATATTTAAAACTTTGCAGGATGTTTTCGTTCACTTAGATCTATGTTACACACTACATGAAAGGTAATTTTCAAAATTCCATGATAGGTACCCTTTAATAACATTTTCATTCATGTTAAAAAAAAGGGTGAAATTTCGCAGTTGCGTTCATATTATATGCTTATTTTTATCTGACTAGACATTGTATACATAGTAGGCTATACAAGCTTTGGAATTTGAAAATGTCTGTTTTTAAATATTAAAGACGATTTTCGCAGTACATTTGTTTTCCCTTGACCCTTAAGCCACTGTTATAGGCTATAGTCTTAGCACGATGAGTTTTAACAATATGCAACCATTGTATATCGACATGAAATATTAATTGAAAATCAACTGGCGTAGCGGGCCTGTAGCTGAATATTTCTACATGAGAATGCTTTGACACGCTACCACAGCTCATGATGCACAAGGGAACGTCTGCCAATTCCACTACCTGCGTGAAAACCACTGATCTATAATGTTATTCTAGATAGATCAGTGGTTAAAACGTATAATTTGTTTTAATTCAAATTACTTTTAAAATTTGATAACAGACATTTTCAAATTCCAAAGCTCGTAGAAGGTTTCTGTAAGACTGACTTACAAGTACAATTTGGACAATACTTCCCTTCATGTAGCCAGCTGTATTCTGCAGAAAAATATTGTAATTCACCAAAAGGGTTTTTTCATGTTTAAAATGGTTGTAGTATGTTGCTAGTGACTAGACTGGCTTACTACAGGTGAAATTGTCCCAATACCTCCCTTTATAGCCTATTTACAGTAAACAAATATTATTTTATATAAAAATTACTGTAATTAACCACACAGGTTTTTGGTGACTTACTTAAAGGTGAATAATGTAAAATTTCACCTGACTTATCACTAGGAACGTACCACAACCTTTGGAACATGAATAGAAAAACAATTTACAGTAAATTGTAGGCTACTGTTCAATCGAGATATTGGCTGGACATACAGTAACAGTAGGCTAAGTCGGTCTGCCCACTAGACTTCCAAGCAAGGTTATAATATAACCTTGGAAGTATGTTCATTTGAATGAACGACTGGACGTTTATATTTTTTTGACTGTGAGTGGAATTTGCAGAGGGTCCCTTTATAAAATGTGGCGAATATCAAACCTAAAACTTAGCCTACTTCACTGCGCTCTCGGACCGGTACTCTCCCATTCACATACAAAGTTAAACGCAACTGTAGAATTTCATGTTAAGCTTTTTCTTTTTAACAGGCTCGGGAAGTTAAATGTTATTAACTTGAAACGCTGTGCGTTGCGTTCATGTAGGCCTAGTTTCTTTTCTGTAGGCTATATAGTTTTCCTCCCATAGAGCATATTATAAAGAAAAAGCTTAACGTCAATGCAGTAAGACGGTGATATTTAAACTCAGTAGCCAATACACCTTCCTGAACATGCAACGCGCGGTTGCACGTGAAGCGTTTTATAATGGTTTTCTATGGGTGTTGTTCATAATCTGATGTAATGTTTGCCTCTATAAAGTATGCTTTATTAATAGGGTAGGCCTATATTATTGTGTACTAAATTTGGTGCTTCAATATCACTCTCATTAAGCATCTTAAATGCGGAAGAGCGCTTGATTACGCTGCCGTTGTCTGTTTTAGCAGAATACTGCCATCTAGTGGTAGCAGGTTTTCTCAGACAGCTGTGTGTGGATCGTGCCAGGCGAAACCCGCGAAATGAAAGTCTCAAAATCCAAATGAATTGTGGTGTACTTAAATAACCAGACCAGGCACGCGTTTTACTGTTTATCAGGAGAACTGTGTCAGTACACTCAACTCAACATGCGAGCATTACAGACTCTGCGTTTTCTCTGACATGCGCAGAGGACACACCAGCCAACTAACAGCAAGTCTTAAGGGACAAACTTAATCCACATATAGTAGTACAAAATACACCACATTACCTCCCCTTTAAAATAAAAGGTAATCTCCTCACAGTGCATAAACATATATATATAGCACCAACTTAAACTACACTTATTATACAGAAAAGTGGTTTCACTCTGGTTAATTAAATGACTGGCATCTTTAAACAAAACATGCTAACCCTTTCAAATAACTCAACACTCTTAAATAGCTGAGAAAGTTCCAGCATCACTCTATACTTAATCTCTATAACGTGACGGTCGCTTAGTCATACGCTCCGAGCGCCTCAAAGTCACTGTCTCTGGATCAGGCAGCTCGGGCTGGTCCAATGTAAAAGGCGGTGGGACCGGTGCTGCAGAGACTGGCACAGCAAGGTCACTCTCCGGCTCTGCTGACTGAGTTGCTCCTTGAGGCTCTGGGTCCGAAACACCCTGAGAATATCGAGGTCGCAACTGGTCTCCGTGACGTCTGTACACTTGGTCAGTTAACTCTCCCTGCACCCGGTACGACACCGGACCTGTCTGCTGCGTAACTACTCCCGGAATCCATTTAGGTTTATCTCCTGCAGTATTGCGTAAATATACAGGATCATCCACATCAAACTGTCTTTCAGCAGCTCGACTGTCATGCTCCTCCTTCTGCTGATACTGCCTCCTCCTCACCCTCATTGCGATGTTTGGCTTTAGGAAGTCCAACCGCGAACGCACATGTCTCTTCAGGTGCAAATCTGCGGGTGACTCTCCAGTCGCACTGTTGGGGTTGTGCGATATCGCAGTAGAAAATGCGAGACTTTGTCCTCAACACTCAAATCCTCTCCATCCAGCTTCTTCATGCCTGCTTTGAATGTGGCAACATACCTCTCAGCGAGGCCGTTTGTAGCTGGATGTCTCGGTGCACCAGTTGTGTGAAGGATACCGTTTCTTTTCATGAACAGCTGAAACTCATCTGATGTGAAAGTCGTGGCGTTGTCGGTGACAATTTGTTCTGGTAGTCCATATGACGCAAAAAGCCTCCGAAGCCTTGTAATGGTTGCGGAGGATGTTATTTGTGTCATCTTGAAAACCTCCAGCCACTTAGAATACGCGTCAACAACTATCATAAACATGTGCCCCATGAACGGGTCTGCAAAGTCAATGTGGAGCCTTTTCCAGACATCTCCTGGAAATTCCCAGGGGTGCAGAGGAACTAGACGCGGCATACGCTGTTCCAACTGGCACCTGTCACACTGCTTACAGGTCTTTTCAACGTCCATGTCTACATGTGGCCACCAAACATATTGCCTTGCAATGGTTTTCATCTTTACAATGCTAGGATGCCGCTGTGGACCTCATTAAGCACTGCTGTTCTCAGCTTTGCAGGCACTACTACTCTTGTTCCCCATAGAACACAACCTTGCTCAACAGATAGTTCATCTTTTTTTTTGTAGTACACCTTCAGTGCTTCTGATACTTCTTTCGGCCACCCTTCCAATATGTATCTGTGCAGCCTAGATAGCTCTGCATCCTTTCGTGTTGCCTTGGAAATCTGTTTTGCACTCAGTGGTACATCTTCCAGGTGTTCACAGATTAGTGCATGAAGGTATGTTGTCATTGTCTCTGTTCCAGCATCCGTAGTCTCCGGCAGTGGGACACGAGACAGACCATCTGCGTTGCCGTGCTCTTCTGACTGGCGGTAGATTATGTGGTAATCATAAGCAGACAGTATAATAGCCCACCTCTGTATTCGCGCTGCTGCCATTGTTGGAAGTCCTTTATGTTCTCCAAACAGCGCGAGCAGAGGTTTATGGTCAGTGATCAAGTTAAACTTCCGCCCCCACAGATATTGGTGGAATTTCTTTACTCCATACACCAGGCTCAACGCCTCCTTTTCAATCTGCGAATAGTTTCTCTCCGCCGGTGCGAGCGTACGTGAAGCATAAGCTATTGGATGTTCTTGCCCATCAGGTGTTGTGTGCTGAATAACGGCTCCAATTCCGTACGCTGAAGCGTCACATGCGAGAGAAAGCGGCAGGTTCGGATCATAGTGAACTAATACCTTGTCACTGGCTAACATTTCTTTGCACTTATCAAAAGCGCTCTGTTCCACTTTACTCCACCCCCATTTTGTTTGGTCCTTCAGCAGTCTGTAAAGTGGGGCCAAAACAGTACTTTGCTGCGGCAAAAAACGACCATAATAGTTCACTAACCCCAGGAAAGCTCTTAACTCTTTAACGTTTGTGGGTGTTGGGGCATCATGCACGGCTCTGACCTTGTCTTTAGAAGGGTAGACTCCTTTTCCATCCAACATGTGACCTAGGTACTCGATTTGTGTTTTTCCGAAGTCACACTTTGCTTTTTTTACCCTCAGGCCATTTTCTTGCAGCCGCCGTAGAACTCTGTCCAGGTTCATTAGATGCTCAGTTTCATCCCTGCCCATCACCAGCAGGTCATCCAGATAGACCACAACGTTGAGGTCCTTCATCACGTTCTCCATGATCCTTTGGAAAATACTGACAGCAGAATTAATGCCAAAACACAGCCGATTGTACACAAACAGTCCTTTATGCGTGTTCACAGTTGTATACTTTTTTGACTCGTCATCAAGAAGGACTTGTTGGTAAGCGGCTGCCAGGTCAATTTTGGAGAATATTTTCCCCCACATAATGCTGCCAGAACCTCTTCAATGCGTGGCAATGGGTATGTCTCAGTGTTTGTAGCCATGTTCACAGTTACCTTATAGTCGCCGCACAAACGGAGCCCACCGTCCCGCTTGGTTACCGGGACCACTGGAGCAGCCCACTCACTGTGCTTCACAGGGCTGATAACACCATCTTTTTCCAGGCGTTCCAACTCTTTTTCTACCTTTTCTTTCATTGCGAAAGGCAGGACACGGGCTTTGTGGAACTTTGGAACTGCTTCAGGCTTCACTGAAATCGATGCTTTAATGCCCTTTAATGTCCCCAACTCGTCTTTGAAAACATCAGCATATTTATTCAACACATCCTGAATTGACTTGGGTTTAGCTGTTGGGTGCGCAACGTTTTCTATGACTTTTTAAATCATTCCCCAGTTCAGCTTGATTTGATCCAGCCATTCACGCCCACACAGCGAAGGATCTCCTCCCGCCACTACTATAAGCGGTAGATCAGCAAACTGATTTCCATAGTCACTTTTGCTATGAACTGTCCTTTCACTGGTATGGTTTCTCCCGAATAGCCCTTCAGTGCGACGCTGCTGCCCTCCAGTGGCACATGTGAGAATGACTGCTCATACACATTTTCTGAGATAATGCTGACTCCCGCTCCTGTGTCAATTTCCATCGGCACTTGTTTTCCATTTACATCAAAAATTGTCTTCAATTCTTCTATTTCGTCAGCTTGTACGTAGCCTGCCATTTTTTCTTCTTTTCGCGCACTGTTCCTCTTTCCCTTTTTCTCCTGCTTCTCACGTGACTGCCCCCCAGTCCTGCATGCCTTCTGAATATGCCCGACTTTGCCACATTTATGACACTTTAGATTTTTGTAGTAACAATCACTGGCACTATGATCCTTTCCTTTACATCTATAGCACCCTTCTTGTGTTGCCGGCGAGCGCCATCCCCCCTTTACCTTGTGAACAGCGGTGACATCATCACCTTTCCGCAACTGCTGCGCATCTCGGTGGGCTGTCTCCATGTTAACAGCAAGCTCCACAGCTCTCGCAAAAGTCAGTCTATCCTCTGAGAGTAATTTGCGCTGGCATGCCTCAGAACTGACTCCGCTAACAAATCCATCACGTAGAGCTTCATCCAATTTGTCCCCGAAATCACACTTCGCAGCAAGTTGGCGCAGCTCAGCAGCATATTCTTTTACTGTCTAGCCCCTTTTCTGAACACATTTACGGTACCTGAAACGCTCGGCGATGACTAGTGGTTTAGGTTCATAGTAATCCTTTAGAATGGTCACAATCTGATTAAAAGTTTTGTCCTTTGGCTTGTCGGGCTGGACCAGGTTGCGTAGAAGGCCATATGTTGCTGCGCCGACCGAGCTCAACAATACGGGAACTTTCTTTCCGTCGTCGACATCATGAGCCTCGAACAGCAACTCCATGCGCTCAACATAGGCAGACCATGTTTCCTGCTCCGGCTTGAACTCGTCCGGTCTTTGGGAAAAGTGCGCCATTTCCACAAACTATACCGATTTATCTCGTCGCCAATTATGTGGTGTACTTAAATAACCAGACCAGGCACGCGTTTTACTGTTTATCAGGAGAACTGTGTCAGTACACTCAACTCAACATGCGAGCATTACAGACTCTGCGTTTTCTTGACATGCGCAGAGGACACACCAGCCAACTAACAGCAAGTCTTAAGGGACAAACTTAATCCACATATAGTAGTACAAAATACACCACATGAATCAAATAGGATCGACTCAGAAACGAGTCAATGAATGCACGCGTGTCACCTGATCCACAAATGCACATCTTACTTGTTGCATGCACAAATTCTGGCCTACATTACAATGTCTCTATTTGTACAAATTGCTTCACATTCATTCAATTTTGAATTTTGCACATGCAAGTGGATGAAGAACTCCCGCACACTATTATTACTTGCAATTTAAAAAATTTTATTAATACACAACGTTTCGGTCCACGACCTTCATCAGGAGTATGCAAAATGTTCAAAAACATCTCTTTTTAATAATGACATGACCACTTGTTCACAGAACTCCATCTGTAAACAATTAAGCTCATTAGAAGTCCATCATTAGCACCACGTCACAGACAATCACAATTGTAATGGTTACAACAATCAGTAAAGATAACCATGTAGGTTAACAAGATCATCTAAAAACACATAATCAACAGTCATTTATCAAACAACATCAATTTGTAATTCTAAACAGATGCAACAGTCTGGTTCCTTAATCACTCAAGCTCATTGTAGGTACATAGCAGAAACAACATGTCATTCAAAAAATTACAAAAATCACTATAACATTACATTAAATAGTGCTTCTTCATTCATACCCCTAGGTGCTAAAGTTTGGAGAGTGTAAATCCAAAACAATTCACGTCTCTGTAGGAGTAATTCGATGTCGCCCCCTCTAGGTGGCGGAGTCACTTTCTCAATCCCACAAAATCGTAAAGAAGTAACATCGTGATTCGAACTTACAAAATGTGCCGCAACTGGATAATTCATATCTTTTCTTCTGATCGAACTCTTATGTTCACTGATTCTTTGTTTCAATTGTCGTGACGTTTTTCCCACGTAGCCAATACCACAAGGACAACGAATTAAATAAACCACATGAGTGGAAATACAAGTAATCACCGATTTAATACTATATTTTTTGCCCGTTCTAGGGTTTTAAAAGTATTATTACACTGGGCGCAATTCCCACAACGATAGTTGCCCTTCTGTATAGGACTAAGTAAGCTCTGAGATGTGCGAGGACTAGTACTCTGAAAGCGAGCATGTACCAAGCTGTCTTTTAAATTCCTAGCGCGTTTGTATACAATCAAAGGAGGATATCTAAAAATATCACTCAACTCTGGATCAGAAGACAACAAATGCCAATGTTTTTTAAAAATTGATTTGATCATATAAGACTTAGGTGAATGTGTTGTAATGCAAGAAAAAGAATACTTTCTTGATTTTTTTGTCTTCTTTTTTAACAGTTCAGACCGTGTCTTTTTAAAAGCTGTGTTAAATGCTTCATCAACCCAATCTAAAGGGTAACCTCGGTTCAAAAACTTATTTTTCATAGTTTTAGATTTCTCCACAAAGTCGGCATCAGAATGACAGATCCTCCTCAATCTGTAAAACTGACTCTTCGACATGCAAGTGAAAAGGAATGGATAAAACATTTCTGCAACATGTATCAAGTTCATTGATAAGTGTGCTTGCACGTGTTAATCATTTTGATACTATAATCATCCCATATAGATCTGGCATGCCAGGCTATATCTTACCTAATAAAGATTACCATTGGTAATCTTTATTAGGTAATAATAAAGACATACCTATTACCATTGATTATTAGTTGAAAATCTCAACATTATTTCAACATTAACTGAGGGTGCAAAAGTGATGTTGATAAAATATAAATTTGTAATGTTCAATCAATACTATTAAAATTGATTTTTGGTTGAATTCCCAACATTATTTCAACATTAACTGAGGGTGCAAGAGTGATACTAAAGCAACATTACTTTGTAACGTTAA
>JAZAVI010001695.1:0-37610 GCA_036326025.1 Chrosomus eos
GATGGTACCCGGGCGTGGCAGGGGGGCTCGACAGCGCCCCCTGGAACGGGGTCCGAAAACATGGTCCATAAATCAAACACGCTTGCATGTAATAATATGAAACTCAGTACACATGTAGATCTCAATCGTTTCATATATACTTCGCACTCTTACTTTTACCCCAGCCCAACAGAAGTGGCTATTTAGGTTGTTGGTAAAACACACCAAAGGAATTTGAAGTACTCCTCCTAGAGAATTCAAACACACGGCACGAAACTCGGTCAGCGTGAAGTCAAGACATTGAGGATGAAAGTTTGCGAGGGATTTTTGATATCTCGAACGGTTTGGCCGTGGCGAGGAAAACAAAATTATGGCGAGAAACGTGAAACAGACGTGTGTCATAACTTCAGCATACATTAACTAATCTTGATGAAACTTCAGCAGTGTGTTCGTTGTAAGAGCCCGATCATATGGATGTGACTATTGTGAGTCAAAGTTATAGCGCCACCAACTGGCAGCAGGAAGTGTGTCACTTTCAAAATGCTTTGAAATCACCCTCTTATTTTTACCCGATTTGCTTCAAACTTCATTTGTATAATGTAAATACACGGCAGATGAAGACCTGTGAATGGATTCTTGATATCTTGAAACTGTTGCTGTGGCAATCCATCAAACTTTAATATTCTTTTTGGATGCTTTTGAGACTCTTAGCATGCCTGAAATTGCTTAAAATTGCATGAAACTCGACAGACAGATCACATTTATTAGCCAGGTGACATGTGCATAGTTTTCAGAAACGGGCGTGGTGCAGGGACTCAGTAGCGCCACCTTTTGACAAAAGTGGGGGGTTAGTTTCATCTAGAGTTACAAAAATCTGTATTTATATAGTTCTCCTCCAGCCAGACAACTTTCTAATTTACAGTCATTAGTAACAACCAAGAGGAAGTCAGATATTTTGGTTTGAATATGGTCATTTCTCTCTGAGCCGTCTCTGTGACTGCTGTCTGTGTGTGTGTCTGTGAGTGTGGGGAGGGGGAGGGGAGTGGGGCTATGTGCCTGCTCTCTGTGTGTGTGGTCTGTGAGTGTGGGGAGGGGGAGGGGGAGTGGGGCTAGATTAACCATTTCACTGCTGTGTGGTTTGGCCTTCATTAAAAAAGAAAATAAATGTCTTAAGCCTTGTATTTTTTAAATACGTTTTTTTAATAAAGGCATATAACAGACATGCTGCATTTAAATTTTTTTTAATAAAACATTGTTTTTTATGTTTTTCAAGCCATTTGATTTATGAGGACTTTTGAAATGTCCTCATAAACCACCCATAAGTTGTAATACCAGTGTAATACACGTCATTATACAAATTTGTGTCCTCATAAATCACATAAACCAACCCACACAAACCAACCCACCACACACACACACACACACACACACACACACACACACACACCCAAATTGACGGTGGGTGGCAATGGTATATTTAAAAGTGCATAATTGTAATATCTGCAAGGCACCCCTAGTCCAATCTTATTAAATGTATGCTTCATCTTTCATTTTAATTTGTAAATTTGATCAATAAATTCAATTATTTAGAATAATAAGATACTATATGGCTGTTACCCTAGGTAGGGCTGATCAAATTACATCATTTACATTGAAAAATAACAATGCATTAAATGATGTTATGAGATTGTTTTAAATATGAGTCAATTAAAAATCGTTGGAAAGAATGATACTTTTAAACATAACACTGAACCGTCACTAGGTGTCGCCAGGCTACCGTCTTAATGAGCGAGTCATTGATTCTTTCGTTCAAACGATTCGTTCGAACGACTGAGTCATTCATGAATGAGACAGGTATGGATTGGTCATTGAATCTAGGGTTTGCGATGTCTACCAATTTGGCATCAGCCGATGTGTACAGTGAAACATCGCGATGGACGATGATATCGGAGGAGGGTCGGGGCTAACGTTTTAATTTTTCACTTAAGCAATATAAGCCCCGCAAAGCCGTGTTTTACAGTGGATTTAGAACAGCTAAGGGGCGTAGGCACAACGCGGAGATATTTTCCTCTACATCTCATCAGCCATTTTGATTTCGGCACGCTCTGAGTCTGCAGCAGCTGACCACTAGGAGCGAATGTACATGATGTACAATGTACACGTGACAGAGCAGCCAGATCCAGACTGTGCTTTCGCGCTGTGGCTGGCGCTGAGCCAGAGACAGACGCGTGCAGTGCTTGTCATATTATATCACAACTATTCAGTGTTTTAAACCACATAATGTTTATTTTAGGTTTCAGACATTTAAATGCATATAACTTATAGCAAAACAATACATTTATAGTTTGTAAAATACACAATGGTGTCTATGGAAGCAGCCATAACAACCCATTCAAATATATTTGCCGACGGATTTTATTCATATCAGACACACAGTGTAAGTAACTATAAAGTTAACTCTATTCTTCTCCCAGTTCACGGGCCATGTATTTCGGGAGAAACTGTTTTTAAACGACAAAACAACTCACTTACACACATTTGAGAATCAGAATAGAAGATAGTTAATGACATGGTAACCAGGTTTGTTAATATTTATAAATAAAAGCGCTAACGTTACATGTCTATTTTGGCTGTGGTGAATCACGTGCCAAGCATGACGCGTCACCATGGAAACATGGGGGGGGGGGGGGGGGGGGGGATCGCGATGCTGGCTTAAAGCAAAGAGGCACAAGAGGCGAAACTCTGATGCTTTTCTGGTAACAGCCACTAGGTGGCGCTTCGGGAGCGCGGCCGCCATTTTGGGATGAATATTCCAACGGGAGTTACTGGACAACAGCACAGATAACAGTTTTTTGAGGTAGTTTTTTCTTGCATTATAGAATATTTCCATTTTATGCAACTTTACACATTTACTACTATTATTAGTTACCAACTCCACTTGGCCTGAAATATATTTTGTACGTTTTAATCCCCTGGATCATGCTACAAACATGATGATCTTATGGAACATTATGCATTGCTGTGTCCATTATCCTATAATTGCCACAATTTTGTACAGTGGCTGTGTGTTTTTGTTTACATAGTCTTGCTTTAACGGTCATTAATATACGATATAAGAAGTTTACTGTAAAGCTGTTTCTATTGCTGTTGTATAGCCTAATAGTTGTACAAATAGAGAGTTTGTAGGCCTAATACTGTATACGTGTTGTTGTAGCCATTAAATAAGCGCATTTAGTTTCATATTTGTTCAAATATTATAATGTTTTTTTCCCCATATTGATTATGAAAAGTGAACAGCATGAGTATGATATCGGGAGACATGAAGTGGCTCATACATGATTTTGACTCATTAGCCTACGCTGTGTTTTGTAGAAAGCCTTTCTTTAAAATTAATTTCGTTTTGTATAAATTCTATCTTATTTTATTTTTTTTTTAATTTAATCGGCTGGATTTAATAAATGGCAAATATAGCAGACATAATCATGACATCCGGCGCCGGCGCTCGTCTTGAGCGAATCTCATCATAAATTAACCGAAATATGCCTCAGACATGAGAAATATAGAAAGCTTGCAACTAAATATTTAAAACGAAACTATTCCAAACGAAAAGAAATAGGCTACTCTCTGATTATGTTGCACACTCACATATGTTGAAATAACGAGATATTATGTTGAAATAACATTATAAATAATACATCTTTAAATATATTTGATTGAATGCTGAATGTTGTTCTTATTCAATTTAGTAAAATTAAAACTTTAGTTTGTGATAATTAACTTTAGTTTAGTTTTCACCCCAAAATGGCGGAAGCGTAGCGCTGCTGCTGGGCGCTGGTGTTGCAATGGAACGTTCTATTGGCTTTCACTTCTTGTAAATATACGTTCTTTGCTTAAAGTCCCCATGAACCGGAAGTTGCAAACGGCTTTTCTCCAGTGCTGTGACGTATTTCCGAGAGAAACGGAATACTTATGAGGCAAAATAGTGAGCGTGGCTTTTTTTTTTCAACTAGCACCTGATTGGATCTAGAAAAATGCACCTCCTCGCCATCTCTCCTTTCGCACGCTGTGTGCCTGTCCTACTGTCAGTTGGAGGGGCGTGATTACGGATGTTAAGCAGACACCCAAACCATCAAGCCTACGTCATCGGCAAGGTCCTCCAGTGCAGAGGGGAGGGGCATTTTCAGAATTTGATTAAAGATTACGAAGCCAAACAATTTTTTTGTGTGGATTGACTTGCACGGATGAATTGTTCACCACAAAACGATCAATTTAGGCAAACAAAGTAAGTATGGTCAATTTTGATTTCATGGGACTTTAACATCGTGATGTCTGTCAGCCATCACGATGGACGATGATATCGTCAATCTTGAGTAAACCAATTTGTCCAAAATGCTGAATCATTCAGTAATGAGAAAACATGTTGCTGTGAGATGCGCAATGGTTCTGCTGTGATCTTTGTTTAACTATTTTCGCTGCTGAAACAGAAAAACCGTCAATATTGCATCTAAAATGTAAGTGACTTGACGTGTGTGTGTGTTGTGTGTGTGTGTGTTACAGTGAAAAGATTTTAACCCTTTAAGGCAGTGGATCTCAATCCTGGTCCTAGGGAGCCACTGCTCTGCATAGTTTGTATGTTCTCCCTCATTTAACACACCTGATTCAGATCATCAGCTGGTTAGGAAAGAGCTTTATTAACTGAAGTGGGTGTGTCAGATAAAGGAGACATATAAAATGTGCAGAGCAGTGGCACCCTAGGACCAAGATTGAGAACCACTGCTTTAAGGCCTTGTCTTTTTTGGATATATCTTCTTTTTTTTTTATGTGCATACAACCCATATATTTTAAATGTATTGTTTTGCTTTAAATTAAATTAAGATTGTATGTTTGGTAATTGAACCTAAATAAATGTAAAATGAATGTGCTATATTTCAGATCAATATATTTGTTTTCCTTCATTTTAATCAACACTAACTTTATTCTCATCTGAATTATAAATAACTTATTTCTGTATAAAATAAAAAATCCCGAATAATCCAGACCAACCAGAGCACACTATATTCTACAACATCATCAGTGCTGAAGCGGGACTACCAGAGCGGTTCGGCAGATAGCGAGCAGATATTTTGTGTCACGTCGTGCACAATAACCCTAAAGGCACCAGGGTGGCGATGCCACCGGCTTTATATATATATATATATATATATATATATATATATATATATATATATATATATATATATATATATATATATATATATAAATATAGCTGCGAGCAGCGATGAAGGGCCAAAGCCGCGTACCGCCACCCTGGTGCACCAGGGTTGCGGTGCCACCGGCTTGGGCCCGTAATCGCTGCTCGCAGCTATATTTTATAATTCTTCTTCTTCTTCTTCTTCTTTCTAATTCTTTTTTTACTACCTTTTGGACACTTTTGGAGGCCTTAACATGCTCAAAAACTCCTGAAACTTTGCACACATGTCAGAACCTGCGGCCATCAGGGCCGGCTGAAGATGGTACCCGGCGTGGCAGGGGGGCTCGACAGCGCCCCCTGGAACGGGGTCGGAAAACATGGTCCATAAATCAAACACGCTTGCATGTAATAATATGAAACTCGGTACACATGTAGATCTCATCGTTTCATATATACTTCGCACTCTAACTTTTTACCCCAGCCCAACAGAAGTCGGCTATTTAGGCTTGTTTGGAAAACGCATGCAAAGGAATGTGAAACACTCCTCCTAGAGAATTCAAACACACGGCACGAAACTCGGTCAGCGTGAAGTCAAGACATTGAGGATGAAAGTTTGCGAGGGAATTTTTGATATCTCGAACGGTTTGGGCGTGGCGAGGAAACGAAATTATGGCGAGAAACGTGAAACGGGAAGTGTGTCATAACTACGGCATACATTAACTAATCTTGATGAAACTTCAGCAGTGTGTTCGTTGTAAGAGCCCGATCACATGGATGTGACTATTGTGAGTCAAAGTTATAGCGCCACCAACTGGCAGCAGGAAGTGTGTCACTTTCAAAATGCTTTGAAATCACCCTCTTATTTTTACCCGATTTGCTTCAAACTTCATCTGTATAATGTAAATACACGGCAGATGAAGACCTGTGAATGGATTCTTGATATCTTTGAAACTGTTGCTGTGGCAATCCATCAAACTTTAATATTCTTTTTGGATGCTTTTGAGACTCTTAGCATGCCTGAAATTGCTTAAAATTGCATGAAACTCGACAGACAGATCATATTTATTAGCCAGTGACATGTGCATAGTTTCAGAAATGGGCGTGGTGCAGGGACTCAGTAGCGCCACCTTTTGACAAAAGTGGGCGGGTTAGTTTCATCTAGAGTTACAAAAATCTGTATTTATATAGTTCTCCTCCAGCCAGACAACTTTCTAATTTACAGTCATTAGCAATAACCAAGAGGAAGTCAGATATTTTGGTTTGAATATGGTCATTTCTCTCTGAGCCTACGTCTCTGTGACTGCTCTCTGTGTGTGTGTGTCTGTGAGTGTGGGGAGGGGGAGGGGGAGTGGGCTATGTGCCTGCTCTCTGTGTGTGTGTGTGTCTGTGAGTGTGGGGAGGGGAGGGGGAGTGGGGTTTGGCCTTCATTAAAAAAGGAAATAAATGTCTTAAGCCTTGTATTTTTTAAATACGTTTTTTTAATAAAGTAAAGGCATATAACAGACATGCTGCATTTAAATTTTTTTAATAAAAACATTGTTTTTTATGTTTTTCAAGCCATTTGATTTATGAGGACTTTTGAAATGTCCTCATAAACCACCCATAAGTTGTAATACCAGTGTAATACACGTCATTATAACAAATTTGTGTCCTCATCATAACAACCACACATAAACCAACCCACAACACAACCAACCACACACACCTATTTTAAAAAGTGCATAATTGTAATATCTGCAAGGCACCCCTAGTCCAGTCTTATTAAATGTATGCTTCATCTTTCATTTTAATTTGTAAATTTGATCAATAAATTCAATTATTTAGAATAATAAGATACTATATGGCTGTTACCCTAGGTAGGGCTGATCAAATTACATCATTTACATTGAAAAATAACAATGCATTAAAAGATGTTATGAGATTGTTTTAAATATGAGTCAATTAAAAATCGTTGGAAAGAATGATACTTTTAAACATAACACTGAACCTCACTAGGTGTCGCCAGGCTACCGTCTTAATGAGCGAGTCATTGATTCATTCGTTCAAACGATTCGTTCGAACGACTGAGTCATTCATGAATGAGACAGGTATGGATTGGTCATTGAATCTAGGGTTTGCGATGTCTACCAATTTGGCATCAGACGATGTGTACAGTGAAACATCGCGATGGACGATGATATCGGGAGGAGGGGCGGGCTAACGTTTTAATTTTTCACTTAAGCAATAAGCCCCGCAAAGCTGTGTTTTACAGTGGATTTAGAACAGCTAAGGGGCATAGGCACAACGCGGAGATATTTTCCTCTACATCTCATCAGCCATTTTGATTTCGGCACGCTCTGAGTCTGCAGCAGCTGACCACTAGGAGCGAATGTACATGATGTACAATGTACACGTGACAGAGCAGCCAGATCCAGACTGTGCTTTCGCGCTGTGGCTGGCGCTGAGCCAGAGACAGACGCGTTCAGTGCTTGTCATATTATATCACAACTATTCAGTGTTTTTAACCACATAATGTTTATTTTAGGTTTCAGACATTTAAATGCATATAATTTATAGCAAAACAATACATTTATAGTTTGTAAAATACACAATGGTGTCTATGGAAGCAGCAATAACAACCCATTCAAATATATTTGCCGACGGATTTTATTCATATCAGACACACAGTGTAAGGAACTATAAAGTTAACTCTATTCTTCTCCCAGTTCACCGGCCATGTATTTCGGGAGAAACTGTTTTTTAAACGACAAAACAAACTCACTTACACACATTTGAGAATCAGAATAGAAGATAGTTGATGACATGGTAACCAGGTTTGTTAATATTTATAAATAAAAGCGCTAACGTTACATGTCATACAGCGCTATTTTGGCTGTGGTGAATCACGTGCCAAGCATGACGTGTCACCATGGAAACATGGGGGGGGGGGGGGGTCGCGATGCTGGCTTAACTATGATATCGTCTATCGGCACAACCCTAATTGAATCTTTGAGTAAACCAATTTGTCCAAAATGCTGAATCATTCAGTAATGCGAAAACATGTTGCTGTGAGATGAGCAATGGTTCTGCTGTGATCTTTGTTTAACTATTTTCGCTGCTGAAACAGAAAAACCGTCAATATTGCATCTAAAATGTAAGTGACTTGACGTGTGTGTGTGTGTTTGTGTGTGTGTGTGTGTGTGTGTGTGTGTGTGTGTGTGTGTGTGTGTGTGTGTGTGTGGTGTGTGTGTGTGAGAGAGAGAGTGTGTCTGTTACAGTGAAAAGAGTTTAACCCTTTAAGGCAGTGGATCTCAATCCTGGTCCTAGGGAGCCACTGCTCTGCATAGTTTGTATGTCTCCCTCATTTAACACACCTGATTCAGATCATCAGCTCGTTAGGAAAGAGCTTTATTAACTGAAGTGGGTGTGTCAGATAAAGGAGACATATAAAATGTGCAGAGCAGTGGCACCCATAGGACCAAGATTGAGAACCACTGCTTTAAGGCCTTGTCTTTTTTGGATATATCTTCTTTTTTTTTTATGTGCATACAACCCATATATTTTAAATGTATTGTTTGCTTTAAATTAAATTAAGATTGTATGTTTGGTAATTGAACCTAAATAAATTTACAATTAATGTGCTATATTTCAGATCAATATAATTGTTTTCTTTCATTTTAATCAACACTAACTTTATTCTCTATCTGTATTATAAATAACTTATTTCTGCATAAATTAAAAAATCCCCAATAATCCAGACCAACCAGAGCGCACTAATTCTACAACATCATCAGTGCTGAAGCGGAACTAACCAGAGCGGTTCGGCAGATAGCGAGCAGATATTTTGTGTCACGTCGTGCACAATAACGCTAAAGGCACCAGGCTGGCGGTGCCACTGGCTTTATATATATATATAATATAATATATATATATATATATAATATATCTATATAAATATATATATAATATATATATATATTATAAATATTAAATAAATATAGCTGCGAGCAGCGATGAAGGGCCAAAGCCGACGGTACCGCCACCCTGGTGCACCAGGGTTGCGGTGCCACCGGCTTGGGCCCGTAATCGCTGCTCGCAGCTATATTTATTATTATTATTAATATTTTTCTTCTACCTTTTGGACACTTTTGGAGGCCTTAACATGCTCAAAAACTCCTGAAACTTTGCACACATGTCAGAACCCGCGGCCATCAGGGCCGGCTGAAGATGGTACCCGGGCGTGGCAGGGGGGCACGACAGCGCCCCCTGGAACGGGGTCCGAAAACATGGTCCATAAATCAAACACGCTTGCATGTAATAATATGAAACTCGGTACACATGTAGATCTCATCGTTTCATATATACTTCGCACTCTAACTTTTTACCCCAGCCCAACAGGAAGTCGGCTATTTAGGCTTGTTTGGAAAACGCATGCAAAGGAATGTGAAACACTCCTCCTAGAGAATTCAAACACACGGCACGAAACTCGGTCAGCGTGAAGTCAAAACACTGAGGATGAAAAATTGCCAGGGGATTTTTGATATCTCGAACGGTTTGGCCGTGGCGAGGAAACGAAATTAATGGCGAGAAACTGAAACAGGAAGTGTGTTATAACTACTGCATACATTAACTAATCTTGATGAAACTTCAGCAGTGTTCGTTTGTAAGAGCCCGATCACATGGATGTGACTATTGTGAGTCAAAGTTATAGCGCCACCAACTGGCAGCAGGAAGTGTGTCACTTCCAAAATGCTTTTAAAATCACCCTCTTATTTTTACCCGATTTGCTTCAAACTTCATGTGCATAATGTAGACACATGCCAGATGTAGACCTGTGAAAGGATTATTGATATCTTAGACACTGTTGCCATGGCAATGCATCAAACATTAATATTCCATTTTTTAAAGCTTTTTCATGCTTTTTTTATGCTTTCGGGCACTTTTGGGGTTCTTAACGTGCTCGAAAACTCTTGAAACTTTGCACACAGGACAAAACCCGCGGCCATCAGGGCCAGGCTGAAGCTGGTACCCGGGCATGGCAGGGGGCTCGACAGCGCCCCCTTGAACGGGTCCGACAATTTGGTCCATATATCCAACACGCTTGACCCTATTTGCTTCAAACTTGATGTGTATAATGTAGACACAAGCCAATGTTAGACCTGTGAAAGGATTGTTGATATCTTAGATGCTGTTGCCGTGACAACGCATCAAACTTTAAATATTTCTTTTGGATACTTTTGAGATTCTTAGCGCACTTTTGGGCCCTTAACATGCTCAAAAACTCTGAAACTTTGCACACGGTCAGAAACCGCGGCCATCAGGCCGGGCTGAAGCTGGTACCCGGGCGTGGCAGGGGGGCTCGACAGCGCCCCCTGGAACGGGGTCCGAAAACTTGTTGTCCATAAAATAAACAGCTTTAACCCGATTGCTTCAAACTTGATGTGTATAATGTAACACACGCCAGATGTAAACCTGTGAAAGGATTGTTGATATCTTAGATGCTGTTGCCGTGACAACGCATCAAACTTTAATATTCTTTTTGGATACTTTTGAGATTCTTTAGCGCACTTTTGGGGCCCTTAAAATGCCAAAAACTCTTGAAACCTTTGCACACGGGTCAGAAAACGCGGCCATCAGGGCCGGCTGAAGCTGGTACCCGGGCGGCGGCAGGGGGCTCAACAGCGCCCCCTGGAACGGGGTCCGAAAACTTGGTCCATAAATACAAACACCTTGCATGTAATAATATGAAACTCGCTACACAATATAGATCTCATCGTTCATATATCCTTTGTACTTTTACTTTTTTTAACCCCAGCCCAACGAAAGTCGGCTATTATCGTTTGTTTGGAAGCGTATGCCCCGGAATTCGATATACTAATCCTAGAGAATTCAACCAATCGCCACGAAACTCGAGTGGCACGAAGTCAAGACATTGAGGATGAAAAATTCCAGGGGATTTTTGATATCTCGAACGGTTTGCCGTAGGCGAGGAAAACGAATTTAGGCGAATAATGGGAAACAGAAGTGTGTTATAAAAATTCAGCATACATTAAAACTGATCTTGATAAAATTCAGCAGTGTTTCGCTGTAAGAGTCCGATCACATGGATGTACTATTGTGATCAAAGTTATAGCCCACCAACGGGGAGCAGGGAAATGTGTCACTTCCTAAAGGCTTTTTTAAATCACCCTCTTATTTTTACCCCGATTTGCTTCAAACTTTATGTGTATAATGTAAAACACACGGCAGATGTAGACCTGTAAAGGATTATTGATATCTTAGATACTGTTGCCGGGCAACACAAAAACTTTACCATTCTTTTAAAAACTCTCAGGTGAAACTCAAAATCAAAATTTTAGGCTAACCCCCTCTTGGGTAAAATTTGGGGGTCCTATTGTTCTTTTTGTTTAAAGCTTTTTGCCCTTTCAGTCCCCCAATTTTGGCTATGATAAATTCCTCAACCAAAAAAAAAGGTTTTCTCTAAAAGTCATTTTTGAATAGACAATAAAAAAACATACATATTTAGAAACCAACCCTTGAGACCCCAAATTCAAGGCTAAAAATAAAACAACGTTATAAATATTGTTATTTATAAATTTAAAATTTTAAAATGAAAGATAACATGCTAGGGGTTTCCCTATAGGGCAAAATTTAAAAAATCATTTACACTGAAAAATTACAATTGCATAAAAAAGTTATAAATTTTTGATTTAAATTACAAAAGAAACAGGGAAAAGTATACTGGCTATTTAAAAAAACATAACACTAAACGCCAGGGGTGGGGGCCGGCCGTATTAATGAGTGAGTCTTTTTTTCATTCAAAAGGGGATTCTTTAAAGGGTTGTTTCATTCAAAATGAAACAGATTTTAAGAAGGCTTTAAAAATCTTTGACTCAACTGAACCGATTCAGTCAAAAGGGCTGAATCTTCAGTAATAAAACAAGAGTTTCCTGCAGTGCCCCGTTTTCTGCGGGATTTTTTTTTTGGAATTTTTTTTCGCTGCGGAAAGAAAAAAAAAGCCAATATTAACTAAAATGAAAGTACTAAATTTAACTTTTAAAATTTAACTTTGGGGGGAAATTAATGCCCACATTTTGAAGGTTTTATTCAGGAAAAAAAATTGAGGCTCTTAACACATATTTAAAATATAGAAACCCACATTGCGTTTTTTAGAGGCATTACAGTAGGGTTTTTCCCCTGAGTGTTGTGTTGTGGTGTGTGGTGTGTGGGTGCTGCCTCATAAGTTTCCCTCGAGGGGCTCCCGCGAGCCCCCAAAGCAAAACCCTTTTAAATTATCCAAAAATCGCAACAACAAAAAAAAAATGAAAAAAAATCAAATCATTCCTGGGTTTTTGATTCCCATTAAAAATTTTTTTGTTTTTGTCCCAAAAAATGGGGCAAACTTGACTTTTACCCCCGGGGCAAGTAAAATTTTTTTAAAATTTTCCTTTAAAAAATTCCTTTTTTTCCGGGACAAGCACAAGTTAGACGGCTCGGAGATACAAACGCGGCATTTCTGGAGTTTTTGGTTTGCAAAAAAAAAAAAACGAAAAATAAAGGCAAAGAAGGGAGCAAAGAGGTTTTTGGGGGAGTTTTTAAAAACAGGAGGGGGAGGGAGACTACTTTTAACGACATTTTTTGTGTGGTGCATAATGCATACACTTGATGTGTGGGATGAATAAAATTTCCTAAAGAAAAAAAAAACAAAAAAGACTTTTATATTTTAATGTTTTTTTTGCCCCAACAACAAAAGAACGATGTACTCCTTTTTGTTTTGTGGAGGGCAACAGGGTTTTTCATCGTGTGCTATTTTTTTTTTATTAAAAAATAATTTGGCTACAAAAACCCATAATATTTTAAATGTATTTTTTGCTTTTAATTTACGATTTTTTTTGGTAATTTAACCTACAAAAATTTTTTAATTAATGTGCTTTTTTCAATCAAATATTTTTTTTTCCCTTTTTTTTTAATCAACACAAAATTTTTTCTCATTTTAATTAAAAAAACTTATTTCTGAAAAAAAAAAAAAATCCAAAATCCAGACCAACCAAGTGCACATTTCTCAACATCATCAAAATAAAAATCCCGAGCCTGGCCAGATAGCGAGCAGAAAATTTTTGATATTTTGTGCACCATGCACAAAACCCAAAAGCCCCCAAGGTAGGTCCCCCCCGGTTTTTAAAAAAAATTTTAAAATATATAAAATATAAAAAATATATTATAAAAAATATATATAAAAAAGCTGCAAAGCGTTTTAAAAGGGGCCCCAACCGGGTTTTCCCGAACCCGGGGATTTTTAAATTTTTTTATTATTAGGCCCAACCCAAAGGGCGAAGGCCCAAATTTTTTTCCCCCAAGGGGAAAAATTTTTTAAAAATTAAAATTTTTTTAAAATTTTTATTTTTTATTTTTTATTATTTTAAAATTTTTTTTACCCCCCTTTGGAATTTTTGGGGGCCTTAACATGCCAAAAAAATCCTGAAATTGCACACGGGGGGAAACCCCCGCCCACGGGGGGCCCGGGGTGAAGAGACCCGGGGGTGGAGGGGGCTCGACAGCGCCCCCTGGGAAGGGGGCCAAAAAATGGTCCATAAATCAAAAAACCTTTCTGTAATAAAAAGAAACTCGTACACATGTAATCTCATTTTCAAATACTTCCCCACTCAAATTTTTAAAACCCGCCCAAAAGGAATCGGCTATTTAGGCTTGTTTGGAAAAACCATCCCCAAAGGAAAGTGAAAAACCTCCTAGAAATTCCAAAAAAACGGAAAAAAACTCTTTTAGCGTAAGTCAAACCGAGGAAAAAAATTGCCGGGGGTTTTTATAACTCGAACTTTTTTGGGCCCGGGGGGGGAACGAAAAAATGGCAGAAACGTGAAACAGAATTGGGTTTTAACAAATGCATTTTTAACAATCTTAAAAAACTTCCAGGTGTTCTTGTAAACCCGAACAAGATGGACTATTGGTAAAATTTATAGCGCCCCAACTGGCACAGGAAGTGTGTCACTTAAAAATGTTTAAATCACCCTCTTTTTTTAAACCCGTTTGGGGCTTCAAACTTATGGAAAAATAAAAGACCCGGGGCCATTTTTAAACCCCCTTAAAAGGGTTTTATTGATATTTTAGACACTTTCCATGCAACCCCATCAAACAAAATTTCCTTTTTTTAAGCTTTTTCCCTTTTTTTTTTATCTTTTCCGGGCCCTTTTGGGTTTTAACGTGCTCAAAAAACCCTTTTAAAAATTTTTCCCCCAAAGGAAAAAACCCCGGCCAAAATCGGGCCCGGGGCTGAACTGGTCCCGGCATGGGGGGGGCCTCGCACCCCCCCCTTTAACGGTCCAAATTTGGCCCAAAATTTTTCCAACCCTTACCCTTTTGCTTCAAACTTGATGTTTAAAAAATGAAACACAACCAATTAGACCTGTAAAGGATTTTTGATATTTAATGCGTTCCGGACAACAAAATCAAAATTTTAAATATTTTTTTGGGGATTTTTTTGAGATTTTTAGCGCATTTGGGGCCCTTTAAAACCACCTCAAAAACTTTTAAAAAACTTTGCACCGGGTCAGAAACCGCGGCCATCAGGCCGGGCTGAAGCGGGTCCCCGGGGCGGGGGGGGGCTCGACAGCGCCCCCGGGAAGGGGTCCAAAACTTGGTCCTAAATCAAACCCCTTTGATGAAAAATATGAAATTGAAAACCCAAAGACCATCGTTCATATACCCTTTGACTTTATTTTTACCCCACCCAACGGGAAAAATCCCGGCATTTGGTTTTTTTGAAAGGATCCCCAATTCATAATACCCCTAAAAATTTCAACCAATCCCCCCCAAAAACCCCTTCCATAACAAAAAATTGCGGATAAAAAAATTGCCAGGGTTTTGATATCTCAACGGTTTGGCCGTGGCGAGGAAACAATTTTTAGGCAATAAGGAAAAAATTTTTTTAAAAAATTTCTGCATCAAAAAACAAAATTTTAAAAAAATTCAGCAGTTTTCGCTGTAAAGTCCATCACATGGATTTGACTATTGTGATCAAAGTTTAGCGCCCCCCAAAGGCCCCCGGGAAATGTTCACTCCTAAAACTTTGAAATCACCCCCCTATTTTTTTTTCCCATTTGCTTCAAACTTCATCTTAAAATGTAAATACACTGAATTTAAGAAATTAAGGGATTTTATATCTTTGAAACTTTTTGCTTTTTGGAAAAACATCAAACAAAATTTTTTTGATGTTTTGAGACTCTTAGAAAACCCGAAATTGTTAAAATTGCAAAAATTTTCGACAAAAACACTTTTTTTAGCCGGGGGAAAATGGCAAATTTTTAAAACGTGCGGGTCAGGGGCTCAGAAAACCCCCTTTTTTGACAAAAGGGGGGGGGTTATTTTTTATCTAGATTTTCAAAAATTGTTTTTATTTTAGTTCTCCATTTGATTTATGGGGTTTTTTTGGGGAAATTTCCTCATAAACCCCCCAAAAAATTTTAAAAAACCAGTGTAATCCCTTTTTCCAAAATTAAAATTAAAAATTTTTTGTGTCCTCATAAATAACATAAACCAACCCAAACACACAAAAATTTGGGGGGGTGGGTGGAATAAAAATTTAAAAACTTGATGTTTGTGTGGGTGTGTTGGTGTTTTGTGTTTGTTGTGAGAGTAGAGAGGAGGAGAGAAGAGGGGGGAGAGAGGGGGGAGGGGGGAGAGAGAGAGAAGAGAGAGAGAAAAAATTATTATATAAATTTTTTTTTTTTCATGTGCTTGCCCCTCCGGACAAGAAAAAATCCCCCCATTCACTTGCCCTAAGAAAAAAGTTGCTTGTCCGGTTTTTTTTTTTAAATTTTTTTTAAATTTTTTTTTTTTTAAAATTTTTTCTGAAGAAAAAACCCAAAACATTTTTTCAATCTTTTTTGGGTTTTTTAAAGGGGGCAAATTGAAAAATATCAAAAATTAAATTTTGGGGGAAAAAGACAAAAAAAAATTGAATATTATGTATGTTATCAATCACCCTAAAGCAAAAAAAGGTGTTAGTTATATATCTTTAAGTGCGATACTGTCGCATAATAGTGCCCCCCAAAAGGGGGATCCCCCCCCCCCAATATTATTAAAATTTCCCATTAGTGTTTTTTAAAAATTTTAAAAAATTGGGGAAATTTTTTAAACAAATTTGGGAAATTTTAAAAGGGGGAAAAAAGAAGCATGGGAAAAATTTTTCCCCTAGTAGGGGCTGACAAATTAAATCTTTTAAAAATTTAAAAAATTAAAAAATTTCATAAAAAATTAAGAAATTTATTTAAATTACAAATAAAAAAAAAGTGGAAAGAAGTATAAAAAGGGAAATTTAAACAAAACACAAAATTTGGGGCCAAAAAAGGGGCGGCGGGCCCCGGGGGGAAATTAAAAAAGGGGGGATTTTTTTTTTTCATTCTTAAAAAGATTCCTTTAAAAAAAGTTGTTTCCCCTTCAAGAATGGACAGATGTTTTGGGGAAAGGCTCATTGAATTTTTTACTAAACCCCAACCGTTGGGGTTTTAAAAAGCTGAATAAAAATTTAAAGAAAACAATGAGGGGGTTTCCCTTGGGGATGCGCCGGGTTCTGCTGTGATTTTTTTTTGGGGAAATTTTTTTCCCGGGGGGAAAAGAAAAAAAAAAACCAATATTACACCCAAAATGAAAATGCTAAATTTTAACTGTTTATTGAAAAATTTGGGTAGGAAAAACAATTCACATTTTGTATAGTACCTTTTTTGGGGAAAAAAAATTGAGGGCAGTTTAAAAACAAAGTTAAAAAAAAAAGAAACCCCAAAAAATTAAATTTTTTTTGAGCTTTTTCAAATGTTGTTAAAATGTGTGTTTGTTTTTTGGGGCCCCTTTTCGCTCATAAAAAAAATTTTTCCCCGAAGGGCCTGCCCCGGGGGTAAAAAGCGCAACCTATTTATTTTTTCCCCCAAACGATCCCCAAAAAAACATAAAAATAAAAAAAAAAAATAAAAACATTCTTTTTGTTTTTTGATTCCTATTTTTTATTTTGTTTGTTATTGATGTTCTAATCAGGAAACTTGCCCTTTTCCGTTCGGGCAAGAAAAAATTTTTCCTTTTTTTTTTTCCCTTTCCCAAAAAAAACCATTTTCCCAAAAAAGCGGTGACAAGAAAAAGGGGCCCGAGATACAATTTTAAAATTTTTATGCTACTACTATACTTATTTTTAGAAATTATTATCTATTCCATTAATCCCCAATCCCCTTTTTTAAACCCCACTAGTGCAAAAAATTTTTTTTTGAAAAATTCAAAAGTGCTTATTAAATTTTAAAAAGCTTTTTATATTTTCAGAGCAAAAAAAATTTGATTTTTCTCCCTTTTTTTAAATTTTGCATCTAAAATGAAAGGGGCTAAAAGTGTGTTTTTTGGGGGGGTGTGGGGGGTGTGTGAGTGTGGGGAAAAAGAGAGAAAAAGTTTTCCCCTTTTAAAAAGTGACAAGAGTTTTTAACCCCTTTTCCTTTTTGATAAATAAAATATATATAAAAATAATAATATATAAAAATTTTAAAAAAATATTTTTTTTTTTTTTTTTTTTTTTTTAATGTGCATAAAAAACCCATGAAAATTTTTAAAAGTTTTTTTTTGTTTTAAAAATTTAAAATTAAAAATTTTTTATTTTTGGGGAAAATTTAACCTAAAAAAATTTTTAAAAAAGAATGTGCAAAAAATTTTAATCAATATATTTTTTTTTCCCTTTATTTTAAATCAACACAAACATTTTTCTCATCTGAATTAAAATAACTTATTTCTGTATAAAATAAAAATCCTAATAATCCAAAACCAAAAACCCCCGCCCCCCTATTTCTACAACACAAACAGTTCTGAAGCGGGGCTACCAAAACCCCCCCCCCCCTTTGGCAGATAGCGGGGCCCCCCCAAAATTTTTTTCACGCGTTCACAATAACCCTAAAAAGGGGGCCCGGGGGGGGTGCCACCCCCGGGTTTTTTTATATATAAATTTAATATATATATAAATATAATATATAAATATATAAAAAAAAATAAAAAATATATATATATATAATAATATATATAAATATAACAAATAGCTGCGAGCAGCGTGAAGGGGGCCAAAACCCCCCGGGAACCCCCCAAAACCCCTTTCAACCCCGGGTTTTGGGGGCCCCCCGGGTTTGGGGGGCCCCCCAAACGCTGCTCGCAGCTATATTTTTTATTAGGGGCCCAAACCCAAAGGGGGAAAAAGGGCCCCCCCTTTTTTTCCCCAAGGATTATTTATTAGGGGGCCCCCAAAAACCCAAAAGGGGGGGGCCCTATAGTTTTCCTAAGGAATTTTTATTAAAAATTTTTGGGCCCCAAACCCAAAAAAGGGGGGAAGGGGCCCTTTTTTTTCCCTAAAAGGGGGATTTTAAAATTTTTTAATTTTTGGGGCCCCAAAAAACCAAAGGGCGAAGGCCCTATTTTTTTTTTCCCAAGGGGTTTTTTTTATTAGGGCCCAAGCCCAAAAAGGGGGGCCCTAAATTTTTTTTTTTAAAAAGGTTTTAAATTTTTAAATTTGGGGCCCCAAACCCAAAGGGCAAGGCCCCCCCCCCCCTTTTTTTTTCCCAAGGGGGAAAATTTTTTTTTTATATTTAAAAAATTATTTTTATTATTTTTTAAAATTTTTTTCTACCTTTTTTGGACACTTTTGGGGGGCCCTTAAAAAAACCCAAAAACCCCCTGAAATTTTTCAAAAAATGTAAAAACCCCCCCCCCCGGGGCCCAAACCCCCCGGGGCCTTGGGGGGAAAAAAATTTTTTCCCCCGGGGTTGGGGAGGGGGGGGGTCGAAAACGCCCCCCGGGAAAAGGGCCCAAAAAAGGGCCAAAAAAAAAACCCCTTTTTCATGAAAAAAATGAAACTGGGTACAAAAAGAAAATCCATCGTTTCATATATACTTCCACTCAAAAATTTTTACCCCAGCCCAACAAAATCGCTATTTAGGCTTTTTTTGGGAAAAAGAAAAGAAAAGGGGAAAGTGAAACACCCTCCTAGAGAATTCAAACACACGGAAAAGAAATTTTGGTCAGCGGAAGTCAAGACATTGGGGGGTAAAGTTTGCGAGGGATTTTTTATCCTCGAAGGGTTTTTTGGGGCCCTCGTAAAAAAAACAAAAAATTTTGGCAAAAACCCTTTTAAAAAAGGGGAAGGGGTCATAACTACGCATACTTTAAACCCCAATCGAAAAAATTCCCAGGGGGGTTTGTTTTTAAGCCCCCCATCACATGGATGTGAAAAATTGTGAGTCAAATTTTTTAGCCCCAAAACCCCCCCCAAAAAGGCAGCAGGAATGTGTCATTTTAAAAGTTTTTAAAATTTTCCCCCCCTTTTTTTTTTAAAACCCCCATTTTTTCAAATTTCCCTGTGCAAAAAAGTAAAACAAAAACCCGAGAAAAACCTTTAAAAGGGGTTTTTGAAAATTTTAAAAACACGTTGCCATGGCATAGCATCAAACTTTAAAAAATTTCCTTTTTTTTTTAAAGTTTTTTTATGCTTTTTTTAAGCTTTGGGGTTTTTTTGGGGTTTTTTAAAAGTGCTCAAAAACCCCCTTAAAAAATTTTCACAAAGGAAAAACCCGCGGCCATCAGGGCCCCCCCCGAAGCTGGTACCCCCCGGGGGGGGGGCAGGGGGGGTCAAAAAGCCCCCCCCTTTAAGGGTTTTCCAAAATTTTTTGGGCCATAAATCCAACCCGCTTTTTCCCCATTTGCTTCAAACTTTATGTTTAAAAAGTAAAACACAAGCCAAAATTAAAAACCTTTTTGAAAGGATTGTTGAAAAACAAAATGCTGTTCCCCCGGGCAACCCATCAAACTTTAATTTTCCCCTTTTTTTGGGTACTTATAAAATTCTTTTGCGCACTTTTGGGGGGGGCCCCTTTTAAAATCTCAAAAAAATTTTTTAAATTTTTCAAAACGGGCAAAAAAACCCCGGCCCCGGGGGCCGGGGGAAGCGGGAAAAAGGGGGGGGAAAAAAGGGGGGGTCGAAAAACCCCCCCGGGGAAGGGGGGCCGAAAACTTGGTCCATAAATCAAAAAAAGGGTTTAAAACCCCGATTTTTTTTAAACTTGAAGTGTAAAAGTAAAAAACATCCCAAAAGTAACCGGGGAAAAAGGGTTGTTTTTTTTTCTTAGATGCTGTTTCCGTGACAACGCAAAAAAATTTAATTTTTTTTTTTAAAACCCTTTTTAGTTTCCCTTTAGCCCATTTTTTGGGGGCCCCCTTTAAAAGCTCAAAAACTCTAAAACTTTGCACACGGGCCCCAAAAACCCCGGGGCCCCCTCGGGCCCCGGGCCCCTGAAGCGGTACCCGGGCTGGAAAGGGGGGTCGACAGCGCCCCCGGGGAAAGGGGTCCAAAAAATTTTTCCATAAATCAAACAGGGGTTTCATGTAAAAATATGAAATTTGGGGAAAAAATATAATCTCCCAAACGTTTTATAAATCCTTTGTACTTTTTTTTTTTTTAAAACCCCCCACCCCCAAAAAGGGAAAGCGGCTATTTTTTTTTTTGAAACCCCTTTTTCCCCGGGGGAAATTTGTATACTACTCCTAAAAATTTTAACCCCAAAAACCCCCGCCACGAAACCATCAGCATGAAGTCAAGACATTGAGGATAAAAAATTTTCCGGGGGTTTTTTTTTATATCTCGAAGGGTTTTGGCCCCCTTTCTAGGAAAAAAATTTAAAAGGGAAAAAAAAAGGGAAAAAAGGGGAAAAGGGGGGTTTTTAACTTCTGCATACATTAACTGACTTGATGAAACTTCACAGTGTTCGCGGGAAAGAGTCCGAAAAAAATGGTGTGACTATTGTTTAGCCAAAAAAATAGCGCCACCAACGGCAGCAGGAAGTTTTTGGGGGGAAATTTCCTAAAGGCTTTTTTAAACACCCCTCTAAATTTTTTTTCCCGGTTTGCTTCCCAAAATTTATCTGATAATTAAATACACTGCCCCCGAAAACCTTTGAAGGGGGGCTTGATATCTTTGAAACTTTTTCTGTGGGGGGCCCCCTCAAAAAAATTTAAAAAATTTTTTTTTTGAAGCCTTTTTTTTTTCTCTGAGTCAATAAGGCCAAAAAAGTTTTAAACATTTAATCATTTTAACCTAGTAGTCTCTTTTTCCCCCTACTAGTAACCCCTTTTTTTTTGATAAAAAATTTTTTATTCCATTAAGTAAAAATTACTTATTCATTAGCGCTAAAAGGGGGTTTTTTTTTAGTACTAGTGCCTATTCTTTAGATTTTTGTGCTTATTCTTTAGTATTCTTTTGAATACGAAATTTAAAAAAATAAAGAAAAAATTTCGGTTTTTTTTTTAAAAGGGGGAGTATGTAATGACTTAAAACTAGTATTTTTGAATAAAAAAATAATTTTTTATTAATAGGGGGTATTATCAAAATGTCATTCTCTCTCTCTCCCCCTTTTTACTAGTACTTAAAATTTTTTTTTATTAGATCTAATTTCCCTTTTAAAACTTTTAAAAAATTCATTAGCACTAATCTTTTTTCGTTTAGAATATTCAAAGTGCTTATTCAATTTTTAAAAATTATTTATAAAATTTTTTTTTGCAAAAATCCGATTTTTTTCTTATTCCCCAAAAATTTCATCAAAAGTTACTTGACGTGTTGTGTTGGTGTGTGTGTGTGTGTGTGTGGGTGTGTTTTTTGTGTTGTGGTGTGTGTTTGTGTGGTGTGTGTTTGGGGGTGTGTGTTTTTTGGTGGGCGTGCAAACCCTGCGGGGGGTTTTTGTTTTGGGGTGTGTTTGGTGGTGTGTGTGTTTGTGTGTGAGAGAGAGTTTTGGGGGCTGTTTTTCAGTGCCAAAATTTTTTAAAAGCCTTGCCCCTTTTGGGTAAAAAATATATATTTTTTAAAAAAAAAAAATGTGCATAAAACCCCCTGTATTTCAAATGATTGTTTGTTTTAAAATTTTAAAAAAAAATTGGTAATTTTTTAAAAATTGAACCAAAAAAAATTTTAAAAAAAAAATTTTGCTATTTTTCCCCAAAAAAAAATTTTTTTTCCCCCTTTAATTTTAAAAAAAAACAACTTTTTTTTCATCTGAATTTAAAAAAAAAAATTATTTCTGAAATTTTTAAAAAAAAAAAATCCCAAATTTTAAACCAACCAACCAGAGCACACTATTTCTAAAAAAATAAAAAAGGGGGTAAAGGGGGGACAACCAAAAACCGTTCCCCCGATAGCGAGCAGATTTTTTTGGGGGCACCCTTTCACAAAAACCCCAAAAAAGGGCCCCGGGGCGAGGGGCCCCCCGGCTTTTATAATTATAAAAAATAAAAATATAAAAATATATATATATATTATATATATAAAATATATAAATAAAAATAGCTGCGAGCAGCGATGAAGGGCCAAACCGGGGGTCCCGGGGCCCCCCCGGGGGCCCCCAAGGGGGGCGGTGCCCCCGGGGTTGGGCCCGTAATCGCTGCTCCCCAAAATTTAAAATTTTAAAAATTTTTTTTCTAAAACCCTTTTGGACAAAAATTTTGGGGCCTTTTAAAAAGCTCAAAAACCCCTGAAACTTTTTTTCACATGCAGAACCCCCCCGGGGCCCCCCCGGGGGCCCCGGGGGGGGAAAATGGAAAACCCGGGGGCCCGGGTGGGGGCTCGACAAACGCCCCCCCGGAACGGGGGGGGAAAACATGGTCCATAAATCAAAAAACCCTTTTTTGAAAAATATGAAACCCCCTAAAACATGTAATCCCATTTTTTCATAAATACTCCGCACCCCCCAACCTTTTTTTTCCCCCCCAAAAAGGGGAATTTTGGGGGTTTTTTGGCCTTTTTTGGAAAAAAAATGCAAAGGAATGTGAAAAAATCCCCTAAGAATTCAAAACCAAAACCCCCGGGGGGAAACTCCCTTTTTCCCCCAATCCCCAAAAAACCCCCGGATTAAAAAAATTTTTAGGGGTTTTTTTAAAACCGAAACCCCGGTTTTTTCCCCCGGGGAGAAAAAAAAAAAATTTGGGGGGAAACTTTAAAAAAAGGGAAATTTTAAAACAAAACCTAAAATTAAAAAAAAAATTCCCTTTATGAAACTTTAGCGTGGTTTTTTGGGTTTTTAAAAAACCCGAACACATGGGGGGTTTTTTATTGTGATCAAAGTAAAGCGCCACCAACTGGCCCCCCCGGAAATTTTTCACTTCCCAAAAAGCTTTTTTTAAAAAAAACCCCCTTTTTTTTTAAAAACCATTTGGGTCAAACTTAAAAGGGGATAATGGGGGGGCACAACCAGTTGACCCTGGAAAGATTATTTTAAAAATTTTTCACTTTTGGGGCCAAAAGGGGGTGCATCAAACAAAAATATTCCTTTTTTTAAACCTTTTTTATGCTTTTTTTTTTTGCTTTCCCCGGGGGGTTTTTTGGGGTTTTTTTAAACCCTGCTCGAAAAAACCCCTTTTTAAATTTTCACAAAAAGGGCAAAACCCGCCGGGGCCCCCCCGGGGGCCCCCCTTAAAAAAGGGAACCCCCCCGGGGGGGGGAGGGGGGGGACGCGCCCCCTTGAAAAGGGGGGACAAATTGGGCCAAATATCCAACACGCTTTTTCCCCAAAAATTTTTTCCCCAAAAAAGATGTGTAAAAAAGAGACACAAGCCAAATGTAAACCTGTAAAAGGGGGGGTTTTTATCTTTATTCCCCCTTTGGGGGGACAACGCAAAAAAAAATTTTTTAAAAATTTTTTTTTATACTTTTTTGAAAATTTTTTCGCACTTTTGGGGCCCCTTTCCCCCCTCAAAAACCTTTTTAAAATTTTTTCACCGGGGGGGAAACCGCGGCCAACAGGGGCCCGGGGGGGGAAAGGGGTACCCGGCGTGGCAGGGGGGGTCGACAAAAACCCCCGGGGAAGGGGTTTTCCCCCAAACTTTTGGGGGTAAAAAAAAAAAGGGGTTTTAAAACCCATTTTTCTTCAAAAAAAAGTGTATAAAATTTTTTCACAAAACGCCAGAAGTAGACCTTAAAGGATTTTTTTATATCTTAGATGCTGTTGCCCCCTTTTTAAACCCCCTCAAACTTTAATAATTTTTTTTTGGGTACTTTTTTTTATTCTTAAAAACCCTTGGGGGCCCTAAAAATGCCCCAAAAAAAAATTGAAAAAATTTGGGGGCCCCGGGTCAGAAAACGCGGGGCCCCCCCGGCCGGGGCGAAGCTGGGGTTTTTCCCGGGGGTGGCAGGGGGGGGGCCCACAGCGCCCCCTGGAACGGGGGGGGGAAAATTGGCCATAAATCAAAAACCGGGGGGCAAATTTAAAAAAAAGAAACCGCTACACAAAAAGAAAAACAAAAAGGGTTTTTTTTTTACCCCTTTTTTTTCTTTTAAAAATTTTAAAAACCCCCCCCCCAAAAGGAAAAACCCCGGGGGTTATCGTTTTTTTTTGGAACGTAAAAGCCCCTGGGGAAATTTCCATAAACTAAACCTAGAGAATTCCCCAAAACCCCCCAAACCCCCCCAAATTTTTTGGGGGGCCCCATTTTTGACATTGAGGAAAAAAAAAATTTTTAGGGGGTTTTTTTTTTTCTCGAAAAAATTTGGGGGCCCCCGGGGGGAAAACGAATTTATTTCGAAAAATGGAAACAAAGTGGGGGTTTTAAAAAATTCGGGGAAACAAAAAAAGATCTTGATGAAACTTCACAGGTGTTCGCTGTAAGATTTTCCCATCACAGGGAAAATTTACTTTTGGGGGCCCCAAAATTATAGCCCCCCCCAAAGGCCCCGGGGAAGGGGGTTCATTTTCCCAAAGGTTTTTTAAATCACCCTCTTTTTTTTTTCCCCCTTTTCCCCTTTAAATTTTTATCTGTATAATTAAATACACTGCAGATGAAGATTTTTAAGGGGGTTTTTTGATATTTTTTAAACCCTGTTGTTTTGGGAACGCATCAAATTTTAAAAATTTTTTTTTTTTAAAATTTTTTTTTATTTTTTTGGGGCCCCCCTATGGAAAAACCCCTTTTAAAAAAATTTAATAAAATTTTTTCCACAGTCCCTTTTTTCATGCTACTAGTACTTTTTTTTAGATACTATACCCCTTTTTTCCCCCAAGTAAATATTTTTTCATTAGCGACTAGTGCTTTTTCTTATATTTTGTGCCTATTCCTTAGAAAATAGTGCTTATTCTTTAGAAAAATTTTTTAAATTTTCGTATTTTTTCTAATGAATAAAAAAAGGGGAACTATTTAAAAGGTACAAAATAATTTTTAAAAAAATTAAACTGTATTTTTTTAAAAATACAAAATACCTTTTAAAATGGGTACTATTATCCAAAAGTCATTTTCTCTCTCTCCTCTCCCCAAATTTTGGGGAAGCCGTTTTAACATTTAATCATTTTAACATCCCCACCCCCTATTTTCATCTACTAGTATTTAAATTTTTTTTTGATTTTTGTATTATTCCATTAAGTCTTTTTCTTATTTTTTTAGCGACTAATCTTATTCTTTTAGAAAATTCAAAGTGTTTTTTCAATTTGTATTTTTTTAAAAATTTTCAGAGCAGAAAATCAGTTTTTCCCCGCTTTTTCCCCAAAATTGCATCTAAAAAGTGGACGTGTGTGTGTGTGTGTGTGTTTTTTGTGGGGGGGTGTTTGTGTGTTTTTTGGGGGGGTGTTGTGTGTGTGTGTGGGGGGTTGTGGTTTGTGTTTTGGGGTGTGTTTTTGGGTTTTGGGGTGGTGTGGGGTTTGTGGTTTTTGTGTGTTTTTTTAGAGGAGAATTTGTTTTTTACAGTGACAAATTTTTTTTAAACCTTGTCTTTTTGGATATATAAAAATTTTTTTTTAAAAAAAAAAAAACCCTACAACCCATGTATTTTTTTTTGTATATTTTGGGGTTTAAATTTTTAAAATTTAAAAATTAAAAGTTTGGTAATTAAACCCCAAAAAAATTTTAAAAAAGAAGTGCAAAATTTCAGATCAATAAATTTGTTTTCCTTCATTTTAATCAAAAAAAATTTTTAATTTTTCGGGGGAAATTAAAATAACTTTTTTCGTAAAAAAAAAAAAAACCCCAATAACCCCGACCAACCAGACCCACTTTTTCAAAAACATCATCAGTGCTGAAGCGGGACCCCCCAAAGGGGCCCTTTGGAAAGGGGAGCGAGCAGATATTTTTTTCACTCGTGCACAATAACCCTAAAGGCACCAGGGTGGGATCCCCCCGGGGTTTTTTATTTTTTTAAAAAAAATATCAGCGATGAGAAGGGGGCCAAAAAACCCCGGGGGCCCGCCACCCGGTGCACCAGGGGTTCGGGGCCCCCGGCTTTGGGGGCCCCCCAAACGGGGGCTCGCAACCCATTTTTAGGGCCCCCAAAAACCCCAAAAGGGCCCCAAACCCCCATTTTTTCCTAAGGGGTTTTTAAAATTATTAAATTTTTTAAAAACCCAAAAAACCCAAAAGGGGAAGGGGCCCCTTTTTTTTTTCCCCCAAATTAAAATTTTAAAAATTTTTTTTAAAATTTTTTTTTCTAAAAACCCTTTTTGGGCCTTTTGGAGGCCTTAACAACTCAAAAACCCTGAAACTTTTCACACAGTCCAAAAAACCCCGGCCACAGGGGCCGGGGGGGAAAGTAACCCCCCGGGGGTGGGAGGGGGGTCGGGGGCCCCCCCCTGGAACGGGGGGCCCGGGGAAAAAAAGGGCCATAAATCCCAAAAACCTTATTTCATGTAAAAATAAGAAACCGGTACACAATTTTAAAAACAACGTTTCCTATAAAAATTCGCCCCTCTAAATTTTTAACCCCGCCCAACAGGGGAAAAAAAGGGTATTTAGGCTTTTTTGGAAAACGCATGCAAAGGAAAATTTTTAAAAAATCCCCTAAAATTCCCAAAAAAACGGCACGAAACTCGGTCACGTGAAGTCAAAAAACTGAGGGAAAAAAAAATTTTTAGGGGAAAATTTTTTTTTTTTCGAACGGTTTGGCCAAAATTTGGGGGGGAAAAGAAATTTGGCGAAAAAAAAAGAAACAGGAAGTGGTTTTTTTAAAAAAAATGCATACATTAACTTTAAAAAAAATGGGAAAAAAACAAAGTTCGTTTTAAAGCCCCGACAATGGATTGACATTGTGATCAAATTAAGCGCCACCAACCCCCGGCAGCAGGAAGTGTGTCATTTCCCAAAAAATTTTTTTAAAACACCCTCTTTTTTTTCCCCCCCATTTGCTTTAAAAATTTTTATGGGGGAAAATGGAACACCTCCAGATGAAACCCTTTGGGGAAAAAATTTTTGAAATTTTTGAAAAAATGTTGCCTTTTCCCAAAAAACAAAAAAAAAATTTTCCCTTTTTTTTTAAACTTTTTAAACCCTTTTTTTTGCTTTCGGCATTTTTGGGGGTTTTTAAAAAGGGGGTCGAAAACCTTGAAATTTTTCACACAGGAAAAAAACCCCCCCCAAACGGGGGGCCCCCGGTTTTAAGCGGGTTTTCCCGGGCGTGGCAGGGGGGCCGACAGCGCCCCCTTTAAAAGGGGCCGAAATTTTTTGGTTTTCCCTAAACCCCCAAAACCCCCGTTTAAAACCCCCTTTTTTTCTTCAAACTTGAGTGTAAATTTTTAAAAAAAAAAGCCAGGGTAGACCGTAAAAGGGGTTTTGATATCTTAGATGGGGGGTTTCCTTTTACAACGCATCAAATTTTAAAAAATTTTTTTTAAAAACTTTTGAGATTTTTAAAACGCATTTTTGGGGGCCCTTTAAAAAGCTCAAAAAACTCTTTGAAATTTTTCACACGGGTCAAAAAAAGCCCCCTCGGGGGCCGGGCTGAAGCTGGTCCCCCGGGGGTGGCAGGGGGGGGGTCACAGCGCCCCCTGGAAGGGGGCCGAAAACTTGGCCCCTAAATCAAACCCCTTTTTCCCGTAAAAAATAAGAAATTTTGGTAAACATAAGATCTCTGGGTTTTTAAAAATCCTTTGTATTTTTTAAAATTTTTACCCCCCCCCAAAAAAGGGAAACGGCTTTTTATTTTTTTTTTTAAAAACGTATGCCCCTGAATTCGATTACACCCCTAAAAATTTCCCCCAAAACGCCACGAAACTTTTTTTAGCATTAAGTCAAACTTTTAGATCCCAAAAAATTTCCAGGGGTTTTTTGGGGAAACTCGAATTTTTGGGGCCCTTGCGAGGAAAAAAATTTTTTTGGGGAATAAGGGGAAAAAAGGGGAAATTTTTTTTTAAAAAACTTGCATACTTTAAAAATTATCTTAAAGAAACTTCAGCATTGTTTTTCCCCTTTTAAGAGTCCCCCTCACATGGATTTTCCCCATTTTTTTAAAGTTTTAGCCCCCCCCAACTGGCAGCAGGAAGTGTGTTTATTTCCCAAAAGGGGTTTTTAAATCACCCTCTTTTTTTTAAAACCCCATTTGTTTTAAAAATTCATCTGTATAATGAAAAACACTGCAATAAAAAACCTTTTTAAGGGGGTTCTTGATATCTTTTAAAAATGTTTTTTGGGCAACGCATCAAACTTTAATTTTCCCTTTTTTGATGTTTTTTATGCTCTGAGCCCCAAAATGGAAAAACCTTTTTTAAAATTTAATCTTTTTAAAAACCCATTTTTCCTTTTTTTCATGCTACTAGTACTTTTTTTTTAGATACTAGTACTTTCCTAATAAAAATTTTTTTTTTTATTTGCGACTAGTGCTTTTTTTTTTATACAAAGCTTAAACCCTTTTTAAAAATATTTTTTTTTCTTTAAATTCATTAATTTCTATTAAAAAAATAATAATTTAAAAATAGTATCTTTTTAAAATTTCAAAAACAAAATGTCAATTTTTTCTCTCCCAAAAATCTCCCCCCCTCCCTCTTCCCCCCCTCCCCCTCCACTTCTTCCCCCTCTTTTTCTCCTCCCCCCTGAGGGCCCAAAAAGGCAAGCCGTTTTAAAAATTTTTAAAAAATTTTTTAAAAAACTTTTTCTCTATTTTCATGCTAACTTTTAAAAAATTTTTTTTTTGATATTAAAAAAACTATTCCATTAAAAGGGGGTTTTTCTGTTTAGAAAAATTTTTTAATTTGGGGGATTCAAAATTTTTTTTGCTTTTATAAATTTTTTAAACAGAAAAACCGATTTTCTGCTTTTTCAATATTTTTTTCTAAAATGGAATGACTTGGGGGGGGTTTTGGGGGTGTGTGTGTGTGTGTGTGTGTGTGTTTGGGTGTGGGTTTTGGGGGGTGTTTTTGTGTGTTTTTTTGTGTGTGGTTGTGTTAAAAGAGATTGTGTCCCCCTTTAAAAATGACAAGAAGGGGTTTTTTTTTTTTTCTTTTTGGATATAAAATAAAATTTTTTTATTAAAAAAAATGTGGGGGACCAAACCCCCCTATTTTTTTAAAAAAATTGTTTGCTTTTAAAATTTAAAAATTTAAATTGAATATTTTGTAATTGAAACCCCCAAAAAAATTTTAAAAAGAAAAAGCAATATTTCAGATCAATATATTTTTTTTTTTCCCCTTTTTTTTTTAAACAACACTAACTTTATTTTCATCAAATTTTAAAAAAAAAAATTTTTGTAAAAAATAATAAATTTTCCCCCAAAAATCCAACCAACCAGAAACACAAAACCCAAAATTTTTTCAACATCATCAGTGCTGAAGCGGGGAAAAGCCGTTCGGGGGGGGTAGCGAGGAGAATTTTGTCAACCGTCCGTGACAAAATAACCCTAAAGGGACCAGGGGGGCGGTGCCAAAACCCGGGGTTTTTTTAAATAGAAAAAATATATATATATATAAAAAATAAAAATATATATAAATAAAATTTTAAAAATAATATAAATTTTGTTTCCGGGACATAAAGGGGCCCAAAAAAACCCGGGGTTAAAACCCCCACCCGGGGGCACCAGGGTTGGGGGGCCCCCAAAATTTTGGCCCCTTTAAAACGCGCCGCAGCTAATTTATTTTTTTTAAAAATTATGATTATTATTTTTTTTTCTCCCCCTTTTGGGGCATTTTTGGGGGGCCTTAAAAATGCCAAAACCCTGAAACTTTGCACACAAGTCAAAACCCGGGGGCCAAACGGGGGCCGGGGGTGAAAGGGGAACCCCGGGGCGTGGCGGGGGGGGCCCGACAGCCCCCCCCAAAAAAGGGGGCCGAAAACATGGCCCCCTAAATCAAACACGCTTGCATGTAATAATAAAAAACCCGGGGACCATGTAATTTTTATCTTTTTATATATACTTTCGCACTCTAATTTTTTAAACCCCCCCGCCCAACAGGAATGGGGTATTTGGGTTTTTTTTGGGAAAAAAAGCAGGGGAAAGGGGAAAGTGAAAACACTCCTCCTAGAGAATTCAAAACACACCCACGGAAAATTTTGGTCCCCGTAAAATCAAGACATTTTGGGGGTAAAAAAAATTTCCGGGGGTTTTTGATATCTCAAGGGTTTTTGGGCCCTGGGGGGGAAAAAAGAAATTATGGCGAGAAACTGAAAACGGGGAAGTGGTTTTTAAACTACGCATACATTAACAAATTTTTGTTTTAAAATTCGGGGAGGGGGTTTTTGTTGAAAAAACCCGATCACATGGTTTTTTAAATTTTTGGGGGCCCAAAATTTTTAGCGCCACCAACGGCAGCAGGAATTTTTGTCATTTCCCCCAAAAAGTTTTTTTAAAACCCCCCCTTTAAAATTTTTAAAACCCCTTTTCTTCAAACTTCATGTCCCCTAATGTAGACACATGCCAGATTTTTAAACCCGTAAAAGGGGATTATTGAAAAACTTAGACACTTTTTTCCATGGCAATAAAACCCAAAAAATTTAAAAATTTTCCCTTTTTTTTTAAATTTTTTTAAACTTTTTTATTTTTTGGGGGATTTTTTTTTGGGGGTTTTTTTAAAGTGCTCGAAAACTCTTGAAACTTTGCAAAAAGGGAAAAAAAACCCGGGGCCCCTCAGGCCAGCTGAAGCGGTACCCGGGCGTGGCAGGGGGTTTTGCAGCCCCCCCCTTTTAAGGGGCCCCCAAAATTTTTGGGCCATAACCCCAAAAAAACGCTTGACCCTATTTGCTTAAAAAAGAGTGTAAAATTTTAGACCCAACCAAAAAGTAACCTGGAAAGGTTTGGGGTTTAAAAATTAGATGCTTTTCCCGGGGGACAACGCCCAAATTTTAAAAATTTTTTTTTGGATACTTTTTTAGATTTTTTGCGCACTTTGGGGCCCTTAAAATCCCAAAAAAACTCTTGAAACTTTGCACACGGGTCAAAAAACCGCGGCCAAATCGGGGCCCGGGGCTGAAGCGGTACCCGGGCGGGGGCAGGGGGCTCGACAGCCCCCCCTGGAACGGGTCCGAAAACTTGGTCCATAAATCAAACACGCTTTAACCCGTTTGTTTTCAAACTTATTTGTATAATTAGACACATCCAGATGTAAAAACCTGTGAAAGGATTGTTGAAATCTTAGATCGTTGCCGGACAACGCTTTCAAATTTTAATTTTCTTTTGGATACTTTTGAGATTTTTAAAGCACACTTTTGGGCCCTTAACATGCTAAAAAAACCCTGAAATTTTCCCACACATTTAAAAACCCCGGCCATCGGGGCCGGGCTGAAAGGGTAACCCCGGCGTGGCGGGGGGCTCGACAGCGCCCCCTGGAAGGGGTCCAAAACTTGGTCCATAAATCAAACACGCTTGCATGTAATAATATAAAACCTCGTCACACATAAAACTCATAGATTCATATACCCCCTTTGAACTTTTACTTTTTCCCCCCCACCCCAAAACGGGAAAAGGGGGGCTTTTAAAGGTTTTTTTTTGGAAGGGGTAAGCCCCGGGAAAAAAAAAATTCGATAAAAACTACCCTAAGAATTCAACCAATTGCCCGAAACTCGGTGTGAAAAAAAGTCAAACTTTGGGGATAAAAAAAATTCCAGGGATTTTGATATCTCGAACGGTTTTTTGGCCCCTGGCAGGAAACGAATTTATGGGGAAAAATGGAAACAGGAAGGGGGTTATAACTTCTGCAAACATTAACTATCTTGATGAAACTTCGCATGTGTTCGCTGTAAGATCCGCACAAAGGATGTGACTAAATTTTATCAAATTTTTTAGCGCCCCCCAACTGGGAGCAGGAAGGTGTTTACTTTCAAAAGGCTTTTAAATCACCCTCCCTTTTTTTTACCCCCATTTGCTTTTAAACTTCATCTGTATAAGTAAATACACGGCAGATGAAACCTGGGAAAGGATTCTTGATATCTTTAAAATGTTGCCGTGGAAACCCCCTCAAACTTTAATATTTTTGTTTATGCTTTTGGGACTCTTTGCATGCCTAAAATTGGGTTAAAATTTTCATGAAACCCCCGACACACATGTCACATTTAAATTTGCCAGTAGACATGGGGCAAATTTTTGAAACGAACGTGGTGCAAGGGGCTCATAGCGCCACCTTTTTAAAGGGCCGGGTGAAGCGGTTCCCGGGCGTGGCGGGGGCTCGACAATTGCTTGAAAATTTTTTTTTAAAAAAAAACATTTGCTATATTTCAGATAAAAATATTTTTTTTTCCCTTAAAATTTTTGTCATCTGAATTACAAAAAGTTATTTCTGTATAAAATAATCCCATAATGACTAAAAAAAGCATTTGATGTTGCTTTTTTAATCAATAAATTAAAAATAAACAGATTAAAAGGGTCTGTTTTAGGGCAAGAAATTAAAACCCCAAAAAAAAAAATTGATGAAAAGTTTTTTAAAAAATGGGACCCACAAGACTGTGAGTGTGTGTTTTACACGGGTTTGGGTCAAAAATTTTATTTGCTTTTAAACAGTGTGTGTGTGTGTGTGGGGTGTGGTGTGGTGTGTGTTTGTGTGTTGTGTGTGGGTGTGTGTGTGTGGTGTGTGTGGTTGTGTGTCGTGTTGTGGTGGGTTTGGGGTTTTTGTGATTTATGAGGACAGAAATTTTGTGTATTACCCCCTGGTTTTAAAAAATTTTGGTTTTTTTAGGGGGGGCTTTTAAAAAGTCCTCAAAAATTTCAAATTGCTTAAAAAACAATGTTTTTTTAAAAAAATTTAAAAAAATGCAGCATGTCTCCTGTGAGGGGTAGGTTTGGGGACAGGGGCAGGTTGGGGGATAGAATATACAGATGCCCCCCAAGTATAAAAACCTTTTACGCCTAGGGAAGTCCTCAAAAATTTAGAGAGTCCTAAAAAATTTAAAACCCCAAATTTAAAAACAAACAAAATAATAAAACGAAAAAAAAGCTTGAACTTTTGTTTTAATTTGTAAAGCCTTTTTGAAATAAAATTTTTTTTTTTTTTCCGCTCTGAAATAGCAAAACTTTGCACACTTAGCTGAAACCTGCTCTAAATAAATAATAGTAGGCTTTTTAAATAAAAAACAAAATCGAAATAAAAAAATTTAAATATAAAAAAAAAAAAAAAAAAAATAAAAAACCCTTTTTTTAAAGTTATGCAGGCACAAAATTTAACAATAATTTTCAATTGCAAAAGAAATCAAAATTCCATACACATGGAGTTAATTCTCCCGGGACCCCTGAGGCGCCTTTCGTCATGACCCCCCGCTATTTTTTTTTTGGGAAAAATTTTTTTTTTTTGGGGTTTGATTTTGTTTTTGTAATAATTTTTTTTATTTATTTTGATTTTGTATTTTTATTAAAAAAAATATTTTTTATTTAGAGCAGGTACAGTTTAGTGGTGCTGCTTTTGCAATTTAAAGGGGAAAAAAATAATTTTTTTTAATTAATAATTTTTGTTTCAGTCCACCAAAAAATTATTTTGTGTTTGATCTATGGAAAAAAGTTAGTTGTGAAAGGGTTGAGTATTAACAAAATTTTAATAGTTTTTTACAAGTTAAAATAATACTTTATCCATGTGTTTTTTGTAAAATGTTTAAACAATATAAATTGAACAAAGGTTTAAAAAAAAAATTTATAAAATGAAAACAAACCCTTTAAAAATTTGATAGCAGTCCTCACCCCTCCTATAAATGGTTCTGTGGTTCATCTTTTAAAATATGGGGGAGGGAAAATTTTTTCAGCTGTTTTAAAAATTTTCCCCTTTCATCTGTCCCTTTATTTGGGTAATGAGTGCTTGCATAAAGTAAGTGATTATTGTCTCAATTTCATGAATCTGCAATTTTCCAATTAAAAAAAAAAAACCTTGCATGTTTTTTTTATGTACTAAAACCAAATAGAGGAACAATATAAGGCAGATAGGACTAAACAACTACTTTAATAAATAAAATAAAAAAAATTTTTAAATTCATAATAGAAATTTTTAAGAAGTATTTCCTGAAGAAAATGTGATTAGTATCCATGCTTGAATGGTTTAAAGTAAATATTGATATGCTTACAAAGAATTTGATAAGAGGAATAATTTTATTTTAAAACCAGAAGAGGAAGAAAAAAAATTTTTTTTTTTAAAAACCCCGATCCCCAAACCTGGCCCTCAACTAGGTGATGAACAAAGAATTTAAAACACACTTGGAAAAAAAAGCTCTTTGTTTGAATGATTTAACGTGGCTCTTAAAAAGCCGTTGTTGCTGCCCCCTTAAAAAAGGACATGGGAGATTTTAAACTTCTGACTCCACCTGCAAAACTTTTCCCGAGGTTGTTCAGCAGAAGCCCGGGTTTCCCCCTGGTTTTCAGGGGACTCCGTCACTGCACAGAAGGGGCAAGCCGATGTTTCTGTGGTGAATGCAGCGCATCTGCCTTTTCCCCAAAACCAGATATGGCCCGTTGATTTCCCCCCGCCTGCTCCGTTCAATGCCCCAAAAGGGAGTCCTGTGCCGTCTGAACTCTCCAATTCAGACGGGGGGGAAAGCCAGAAAACACCACCGCTTTTGGGGGAAAAATGCGGGAGAACTTCGGCCCAAAAAACCTTTATTTCCCGAAGGAAACGAGGCGGTTGTTGCCCTCCCACACAGACTGTTTTCCACCCAAAGATGAAAAATTTATGATATCTGGAGCAGGGGGTTTGGCCCTGAAAAGAACACAAGCTTTTTAAAAGCTGTTCCCAGAGTCTCCCTCCTCTGCCGTCCCAGGTAATCTCACATGAAGACCAAGGTCCCCTGTCCGGGCCCGCTCACAGATGTGAGTATGCAATCTGCGGATGAAAGAACTCCCCACATCCAGACGCTTTTGGGGCCATCTCAAAGAACTGTGAGGGAAAAAATTTTTTTTCCACCATATTTTTTATGACTGTTGCAAAGTTTGATTTCCAAAAGGGGGGCGCTGTTGCACATTTTTACAAGCCCCCCACCCCAAAAACGCTTCAAGCATTTTTACCCAAACAATGAATTATATCGCACTTTTGGGGGAAGCGATTTCTTATAACGATTGTTTTAAAGGGGTTTTGACAAGTGTTGATGTGGAATGGTTTGTTTAAAACTTCCAATAAAACGGCAGAATTTCAAAATAAGAATCCCATATGTTTCGGGCTTGTTTATCCAAAAATTAAAAGTCACACAATGGGCCCATCCCATTTTTCCCAAATTTTTTCCCCTTTTAATTTTTACAACACAATAAATGGGCAAATGTATTTTAAAGTAATTATTTAAAAAGAACTGTCTAGGATGCCCTGTAAAAATAAGGAGAAAATTTAAAACACATTATTGGGGAAATTTTTCAATAGCCCAAATTTTCATAGCCTATTATAATGTATAAAGTAGGGGCCCAGGGGTACGCTATGTTTTCCCCAAAAAATTTTTCTGATTTTATGTACGGAACAGACGAATAAAACAAAAGCTATTCTTTTCAAAAATTTTAAATTTTTTGATTGTTGATATCCTATATCAGACATGTTTTTTCCTCTTGATTTTTAATTTTAAAAAAAGCTAGAAAAACCCAACATAAAAGTTGCTCGCCAAAAAAAAGCACCTTTCACAAAAAATTTTTTTAAAGGGGTTTTTTTTTATGTGAAATGGGGGAATCAAAGCTGCAAAATTTTAGGGTAAGACGAGCAAAAAGAACTGATTTCCCGTGGGGGACGCAAAAGCTGTTATAATTTTATAATTTTTTATATAGCCAAGGTTCATCCCAAAAGCTCACTTAATTATTTAAATTTTTTGTTTTTTTAAAATTTTAAAAGTTTAAGTTCGGGTCATTTTTTTCTTTTACTGATATATGATGCAATGACATTAAAAAGTTAAACTTTTTTCCCGTTTTTTAAATTTCACGTTTTTCAAGTAAAAAAATCATTTGTTTTAATATTAACCCTTTTAAAAAAAAGCTGGCGTCTCTAACCTAAACAGGGGTTAAGGGTCATTTAACTTCTGTGGCATTGCCCAAAATTGCGACGATAGTTTTAAGCAAATGTGTCTTTTTTTTTAAACCCTGGCTTTTTTCTAACCGAAAAAACTTAAGGGTCACTTAACTCTGCGCCATGGACCAAGTGCACGATTTGCTTAAGCAAATGTTCCTTTTTTTTTAAACAAAAAAAATTGAACTTAATTTACTGCTGCCACCGGGAGATGACTAAACTAGCTGTGTATTTGGGGACACACAAAAAAAAAATTTTGTACAAAAAAAATTTATTCTCCAACAATAATAAACCATTAAAAAAATTAAATTTAAAATAGTATGTAAACTTTTTAAAAAAAATTTTAAAAGATACAAAAATAAAATGAATAACGTAAAACCAAAAAATACATCAAAAAGTTGTCTAAGTTTTTACTTTTAATTCTCATAAGCTTTTTCCAAAGCTCCCATCCGTTGTCCCCATGTTCAATTTTCTTTTTAAAAAAAAGTCACAAAGTTTTTAAAAGTACTCAAGCAATTTTAAAAAAAGAATGTAAAAAAATTTTGCATTTTCTTTTTTTTTAAAAGGGGGTTTTGTATAAATTTAAAACAACACATTTTCTCAAAACCCGGGAACAAACATTAACATCTTAACTATAAAAAACCCTGGGGTTTAAAAAATATTATTAAAACAAAAAAAAAAACACAATTTGCTTATTAAAAAATCTCGGGAAACCAAAAACCTCTAAAAATTTAAAAAAAAAGCGTCATTAATAGTGATCACAAAATTTTTTCCCAAAATACTAATGACAAAAACATCCCAAAAAATGACAACTTGTTTTTATCTTGCCCGACTAATCAAAAAAAAAGGGTTGGGAAAAACCCAACCCCAAATTATATTAAAATGTTCCCCGCGAAAAAAATGGGCATCTAAATGATACTTAAATTTTTTAGTTTACTTTGCTTTTTTTAAAAAACAGTCTAATAAAAAGTTTAAAAATTTTTTTTTTTTAAAAAAATCAAATAACATAAAATTTTTTTAAAAACCGATTAAAAAAAAAATACAAAAACTGTGTCTTGGGGACTATGTATGGTTTTCCTTTTTTTTTTTTTAAGACCTTTAATAAAAAAATTTTTGGTCTGGGGAAAATTTCCCCAAGTAACCAGGTATGCCCCAAAATTTAATAAAATTTTATTTAAAAAAAGGTGTCAAAAAAAAAAAAAACGGTTTTAAAAAAAATACAAAAAAACATTGAGATATTGTAAATTTTCACAAATTACATA
>JAZAVI010001696.1:0-10755 GCA_036326025.1 Chrosomus eos
AAGAGAAGAAACATTAGTTTACCCCAAAATCAGTTCAATCAGTTTCTCACCCTTTTATATAACAGTTCAACAGACAAGAAGAAAATACTGAGTAAATTGCATTTTATACACATGTTCTTTGTGTAATTTTGCTTCACAAATGAAAATAGATCCATATGAAAGCAGCGGGTAGTGTTTCTTCCTGAATCATTCATTATTTTGAACAGATCAGGTGAGTGAACGATTCATTGATTCACTCATAAAGAGTCAGCATTTATGAACAAAATGGTTGAGTAAATGATTCAACAATTCAGTCAGCCATTTCTTTAATTCTTAAATGAACCAGTGTATTTGAACATTCTATGATCCGTTACTCACATGAGTAAATTATTCAATAATTCATCCATAAAGACAGTAATTTGCCCCACCTACTAGCATAATGATATGACATGCAGAAAGAGTCACTGAAAATCTATTGAACTGTTGTATTGTTTATATTTAGTCTTTGCTAATTTCATTTGACACTTTTAGGAGCCTCCAAAGCATGTCAAAGCATTTACTAAAATATAATAAAATATGTGTGCTTTAAAATGTAATTTAGATACCCTTCACATTTTAGGGTGAACTATTCCTTTTTATTTCAGAAATGTGCCAATTTATCTCAAACAAATGACAATAAATGAATGCATGAGAATATATTGGTGGCAAACCGATGAGCTACCGAATAAGATACTGAAACAATCTCCGAGTGATCTGACAATAAAAAACAGAAGAGTCAGTCTGTTCACAACAATAAAAGCAGTTCAACCCAAGTTCACTTCTCAGATCTCCTCCAAGATTAAGCCTTAAGCTCCGTCAATCCATCTCACTGGGATTTCAGGTGAACCCGACCTACTGTGCATAAGATAAAATCCAACACCCTGCTAACCGACAGTAACACCAAAGGGTTACGGTGTTTTCTGAGAGACGTTTAGCTTCTCCATTGATAAACCTTCCACCGACTGACCTGTCAAGAGTGAAAAATGTGCCTGTATTGGCCCATCACTCTGAAAGCCACCACTGTGACACATATTCTCTTTGAGCATCCCCGGTGGTCAATAACGTATTTACTCGACATGTGGGGAAAAGTAGTTACCTCCCAGATATTACAGCGGTGGCTGGACACACCAATAGCAACCTTGTCATGTTTAACTACGAGTTATTGATTAAGCACTGGATGAAAATAACATAGGACAAGCTGCCTCTCTGACGGATGTTTGAGAAGAGTTAAAAGTCTTTATTTTTTATGAAAAGCTACACATTCTTGCTAAATTTCACAGCTACAGAAGTTTTTTTGTTTTTCTTTTTTGTTTTGTTTTTTACACAACAACTACAGATCTTTTTTCATTAGTACATTTTTGACAATACCTGCAATGTTTCGTCATAATAATATTCAGAGATACAGAAAAACAACAGCCCACCGGGCATTAGCACGAACACTACAAGATGGTGGGAAAACGGGGATTGAAAGATGGATAGAAACAGAAACATGAGGTTGTCGCTATAAAGTTCTTACGTTTCTGCACCGAGTGTCTCTAACACCTACAGCCACCAGTTGTTCTAGTCAAGTTTTCTAGTTCTCGCTCATTTATTCTCCTCCTTGGTCGGCCTGATCTTCATCTCGGTGAACTTCAGCGAGTACTGCCAACCCGTCCAGGACGACCACTCGATGCCGTCGGCGTACGAGGTGTGCTGGCCGCGCAGGTACTGTCCGTTGAGGTTGGAAGTGTGGCAGTTGCGGTACCACCAGGCGCCGTGGTAGAAGGACGCACAGTTATTCTCAGAGTGGTCGTTGTCCTTGTCCTTAGTGGTGAATTTCATCCCGTTGTGTTTGAGCAGCGAGTCGCCTGCAGCGTCAGATCGATGCGTGATGGAAAGATAGATGGAGAAAGACAGAGGAAGGGTGGAAGCGTGAGCGTGTGATAGACAGGGACGGTGAGGAAAAAAGACAGAAACAAAAGAACAAGTGAGTCACTCAACCGCAACGTCTTTGTTTATCGGTATCATGGAAAGTTTAGAAACTGCAGTACACAGGGTTTTAACAAAGAAGTTTTGTTCCAAGACCTAGTGAGCTGCCTTGCTGTCTAAAGTCTACATAAGTCTTCTATAAGGCATCAATGGAACCTCAAAACAAGCATAAAATACACAAATATTAGGTAAAATGTCAATTTAAAATTTTTTTTTTTAGAAAAATGTAATTATTACAAATGATAACTTATTTTGTAAAATATTTTTGCAATTGAATATTACCAACACTTGAACACACCAAAAGGACTAAAGGTGACCGTCAACTAGCATCTGCGTGTATAAGTACATTTATATGTCAGAAGGTTTCAATAGTCTATTTTCGCCATTCAAAAATGGAAACCGAAACTTCCAATCGGAGTTCTTCTCTAACAGACGGCCCGATGCCAATTCAACATGCTGAATCAGCCCAAAAACCCTGACGTGTCCAACAAAAGCCGACTGTCAGTTTGGTGTGTCCCTGCCTTTATAAAGCCAGCGTGCAAATAGAGTGCAACTGAACTGCAATGCAATAATGATGACTAAAATATTTCAATTAAATATTGTAACTAATGTGATATATGTCTCTTACTTTTGAAAGAAAACTGCAAAAACATTCTTGTTTGTGCTTGTTTTTTTTTTCCGTAAAATTTTGTGATTTAAACCATCCTGTGCTTGAAAATCAGTTTTATAATGTAATGTTAATACACTACTGTTCAAAAGTTTGAAGTCATACATTTTTTTTTTCAGTCTTTCAGTTTCCAAAAAAGTAATTAGAAAAATTGGTTGCGCTCTAAATTGACAAAATAAAATAAATCCTTTGACGTATAGTTTCCAAAAAAGAAAAACATTGATAATATTAAGAAATATTAGAATGATTTCTGAAGGATCATGTGAGACTGAAGACTGGAGTAATGATTGCTGAAAATTCAGTGTTGCATTAAACTAAAACAGTTATTTTAAAGGGGGGGTGAAATGCTGTTTCATGCATAGTGAGTTTTTTACACTGTTAAAGAGTTGGATTACCATGGTAAACATGGACAAAGTTTCAAAAATGAAGTTGTAAGTTTGATGGAGTATTTCTGTTCCAAAAATACTCCTTCCGGTTTGTCACAAGTTTCGGAAAGTTTTTTTCGAAAACGTAACTACGTGACGTCAGAGTGGGCGGAATTTCCTTATACGGGTCTTAAGGCACTTCTCCCGGAAGTGCGCGCAGCGCTAGGGGTGGGGAAGGGTAGAAATGTTAAGAAAATAGGAGGTGTTTCTGATCCAAGCTACCTGATGATGGCAGTAATGCACTGTAAAGTGCGGTTGCCAATAAAACAAAAAGAAGAAGAAGAAGAAGTGCGCGCGCGCAGCTGTAGCCTAGAGCGTACGAGAGCGTTCATCAGAGCGCTGGGCTCTGCTGCATTGCAATCAAAACAATGGCACCAAAAAGTGTGTTTTTGGTTGCTAGGGCAAGACAACACTGCACAAATGTCCAAAGAACCCAGAGTTAAGGGACCTGTGGGTGGATTTTGTTTTTCCAGAGCAGCAACGGAGTTGCGCAAGTGTTTTTGTTTGTTCCCTTCATTTCGGCGGTAGCTGCTAATAGTTTTATAAACAAGGCACAGTTCGACGATTTGCAGATCGCCTAATACTTAAAGATGGAGCAGTCCCAACGATAAAGGTTCACGGAACCGCAGGCGGTGAGTAAAACTGCTTCAAATGTCTGTATGTTAACTATCGGCGTGTAAGTTAAGCACAGCAAGTAAACAACATGATCACGTACAGTTAATGTATCGATGGAGCATGCGATGTATGGTGTGTGTTTGTGTGTTTAAATACAGTTGTTTAGCTGGCCACTGTAGGTGTCAGTTTGTTTATTGTAAAACTAAATCATGTCCTCATAAACCACGAGTCTGTCTGTTTACAACACACGCAAAAGCTTCCGCGCGCTCCCGCCCACACGGCACACACCTCCACCCGCTCGGGTTTTTTCCGGAAAGACTCGGTACAGCCTATTTTTCTTTTATAAATATAATAAAACTAAAGACTTTTTGGAGATATGAAGGATGCAATACTACTCTATAGGTACTCAAGATTAACATGAGATTGAGTGAAACTGAGTATTTCACCCCCCCCCCCCCCTTTAAATTGTAATAATATTTCATAATATTTCTGTTTTACTGTATTTTCTACCAAATGAACGCAGCCTTGGTGAGCATAAGAGACTTTAAAAACATAAAAAATCAAAGTGACCCTAAACTTTTGAAAGGTAGTGTATTTTAAAACTTTTATGCACATAATATATACTGTAGCATAGCCTATATTTATGCATTTATACCTGCTTTTTATAGCTTTCAATTAATACAAATCAAATTGCTTAGAATAGGGATGCTAAAACTGCGTATGGGCTCATATTTTGAGCAGTAAAACATAAATTGGACACACATTTCGCAATAAGCTTAGCATGTTTCCATCTGCATATTGAGATAGCTAGCTCTGCTAGTGATGTGGAGAGAGACAGAAACCAAAGAGGGGAGCGTTTTAACGCGTTGCCGCTAATGTGCCCTTATTAAGCTCTGTGATGTATGTCTCAGGGACGTAATGTTGCAGTGTGCAGCTAGGCTAATCTAATCCCAGTTTCCTGCCTCCATACCGCCCGGCTCCGCTGGGCCCGGCCACGCTGACAAGATCAGCTTTTTATTGCCAGCCTTGCAGTAAAACCCTTCTCCTGTCCTCTTCCTCCGACTCTAATTCTACTCTGCTGCAACATGTATCGTGATAGCCGTTTTATTGGGACAAAGGAGATCCAATTGATGGCGTTATGTCATATTGTAAAGTGCGTTACACATCATAAACTTGTTTCTGGTGCCTCATAGATTCATCATTGTGGTCTAGCCGATAACGAATCAGCAGAATGATAGGGGTATAAAATGACAGCATCTGGACTGTGAAAGGAGACCCAGTGAACAGCTGTGGAGATTACCAGCAGAAAAACGCTACAGGAGATTGCTTTACATGGTGTTAGCAGGTTTAAAAGGTTAAAAGATGGTCATTTATGGTCTTTGGCTGTTTCAAGCTGGTCTAAGATGAGAATCCAGCTAGCTTAAACCGGCTTTAACATTTTAGCCTGTCAGTACCATCATGCCGTTCCAAACCTGTATGATTGTCGACAAACTAATAATAAAAAATAAAAAAACATTGACAACCAAACCGTTTCGTTTCCAATTGACATCCATATAATGGAAGGGAATTGGGAACCGAAACTATTTGGTTACCAACATTTTCTTTCACAGATAAATGTTTTCATGCTGGTTTGGAATGACATTAGTGTGAGTAATGAGTAATGAATTATGTCAGAATTTTCATTTTGGGGTGGGCTATTCTTGAGATAGGTCTCAAGCTAGCTATTTACAGTCATTTGCTGGCCAGAACTAAAAGCTGGTCTAGATGGCCAACATGGTTCAGCCATGTTGGTCAACAGTAACAACTATCATGTTCTAAAAACAATTTGAACTAGGGCTGACTTCTAATAGTCGAGGATTCGACGATTCGATTCGGAGAGGTCTGATTCGACTATGAACCTCATAGTCAAATAGTAGGGAAGTGTTAGGGTCTGTTCACATATCGCGTCTTTTGCGCGCTCAAGTTCGTTATTTCAAAATAGGCGCGCGCTATGCAACCAATGAGCAGCAGCACACTACATGCCTGTAACGTCTGGACCACAATTGTTAGCATTTACGGATTTATTGGCTCACAATGGCTTCTAAAAAATCATGAAAAGTGTGGGAGTATTTCGATAAGGTTAAAGATGACCCAAAGAAAGTTAAGTGCAAGTTGTGCCAGCTTCTTTCATATCACACGACGACAACCGACATGGCGTATCATTTGGGTAAGGCTTGTTAACTTTACAAACAAACAAAAAACAAACAAACAGTTCTACCACTTTTTTGTCAATACAGACATAAACCCTATATTATTATTATAATTTTTGGGGAGACGCGTGCGTATTAATGAGTAGCCTACTCTAGAACACACACGCAAGGTCTCTCGTCGTGCGCGCGTGTAATTAATGCGTACTCTAGCACACACACGCAAGGTCTCTCTCTCTCTCTCTTGCGCGCGTATTCAACGAAACCTATAATATATAAATATATATATATTAACGATGAAATACGGGACAAAACATGATTTTTTCATAATAAGTCGGGACACTAAAATTAGAGTTGAAATACGGGACTGTCCCGGGATAAACGGGACGTCTGGTGACCCTACCTATGTGTGATATGTTTTGTTCATCTAGCTTTAAATGAATAAAAGGTATTTGTTGTTTTTTTAGCTCTTTTGTTTGAAATGGAAAAAATCTAGCTGCTATCTAAAAAAAAAAAAAAGGTTCGACTGGCAAAATCTAACGAATCAGATTCGACTATGAAAATCCTTAGTCGAAAACAGCCCTAATTTGAACACTGGTACGCTGTGGTCAGTTTTAACCAGTTTAAGCTGGTGTACCTGGTACCAGTCTAATCTGCTGAACTTGAAACTAGCTAATAACCTAGTTAGGGAAATCTGCTGGCAGGAAATCTTTTACTCTTTATATGAGCAAAACTTCTTCTGTAATACTAGTATGTTGCAATATTCATAGTGTTCAATTTCAAGAATCCCCAAACATACAAACAATGCTGGGAAAAAAATTCATTCGCCAGAACGAAATGATTAATCATTGCAGTAAATTGCAGATTCTGTGCAAAATAGACCTCACAATTTGTGCAATTGAGGGGTGTGTAGCGTGTATCAGCATGAAGGTGCATCTCAGACTTTTCTGAAATGTCTTGAGACAGACCCACTCAGGAGGGCGATACGAGTCATTAGGTATGCGCATGAATACATAATCGCATAAATGCCGAAAAACACTGCAGCATCTGAGAGAAATTATACACTCCTCTACTTGGACAAGCATTGTTACAAAATAATCAAATGCTCACATGCAATTTCACTTCATACTCTGGCCTCCCTAATGGTAGAGAAAACATTTCTGTGCACTTGCAAAACTGTCATTAGCATGCTTTGAAGTTGGCACTGTATTAGTACTCAAAGTGTTTACCGAGATCAGGGCATCATGGGTGTAAAAACTCATCTCAGGTAATTATTTCTTCCCCGAGATCCCCGCTGTGGCTGAGCGCTCTTTCTCTACGCTATCGTAAAGGCCTTTCATTAAACAAAGTAGCATTAAAGACACCACGCTTGTGTTATGATATGCGAATTCTCGCATGCAAGGATAGGGTGTGTGAAGAACACTTTTACACCAAAGGATTTTTGTTTTGTTTTATTTCAGTTGCAAAAAACATCACAGTAATTTATGAAAAACAGAGGATTCTGGGGTATGGCTCATCAACATCTCCACAGGGATGCACTGTCATATTGAAATAATATCATATCTAATCGGTACATCAGCATCAGAACACAATCGCTAAAACACTTTCAGACAGCTGCTCTGCACAGTTTTAGATGTCTGCTAAAGAAGTAACTCAGACGGTTTAGTCTTTTACTAATAGTCCGGATGAATAAGATTCCCTGCGGTTTTGCATGCCACATATTTTAGGACATTTTCAAGGCGTTACAAGTAATTATATTTACTATTTAAATTTTTGGTATTATAGTGCATACATTCATGAGAGCATGTTATTCCATCCATCCGTAAGGCCTATGAACCTTCAAACTTGAAAAGATTTTTAAAAAACTTTTTTCATGACTTTTCTATATACCAGTTCCATAAAAAAGAAGGTAATATTGAATAACTTATATTTTAAAAACAATATCACCAGATCCCTTTCAGTCAGTCATGACTCATGCAGGGGCATGTCTAGAAGGGGGGCGCGGGGTGGCACTGGCCCCCCCTGGAAAATGATTGCCCCCCCCTGGTGCCCCCCCCCCGACGCCATTGGATCAGAGTGCTGTCAATCACTGCTTGATTTGCGATTCGCAAAGCGGAATCACAGGTCCGCGTTTTTCAAACAGTAGGAGAGAGATAAATCCGTGTATCATTCGTTCAGTCGATTTTTAATTTAATATTGATATTAGAAAAATGAGAAAACGGTTCTTTTTTCGTTTTTTCATTTTTACCAAAAAACGAAAAAACAAGATTTCAGCTAGATTTTTCGTTTTTCGTTCTGGGGTAGAAAAATGAATAAACAGCTGGAATATTCGATTTCCACACGTGGGCGGGAATGAAACGCCCCTTTCCTCTGATTTGTCATCAGTTCTTCCTCAGTTCCGCACAGCAGAATAAGAGTCCTCCGCTGCTGCAGCTGATGTGCGGATTCTTAACTCGTTTATTGCAACTATATTTCATCTTTTTCTCATCAAACAACCAGGGCTGCGTTTCCCAAAAGCATCGTAAGCCTAAGTTGATCGTAAAAATGATCTGTCTTCTTACGATGCACTTGGGGATTTACGATTACTCCAGAGCACTCGTAGTTCTACGAAGATTTTCAAGTGCTACTTAAGTTACGATGCTTTTGGGAAACAGACCATAATATTAAGATCAGTTGTACGATCGTTTTTACAATCAACTAAAGCTTACGATGCTTTTGGAAAACGCAGCCCAGGAGTTCTCAAATGCCAGGGTCCGTGAAATAATTTGTATTGTTCCTATTTTCCGGACTGTAAAGTCACGTATTTTTTTATCATGAAGCACGATGTGATTTATTCATAAGAAACTAATATATATATATATATAGGCCTATATATAATTTTACTTCAAATAATCTAAATATTTAATTATTTAGACAAGAAGGCTATTCGCTGTAGGCTATTTTGGTTCATTTTTGGTGTGCGTCAGAAAGATGTTCAAGGAGACGGAGACTCGCTAAAGCAGCGCATCATGTTGTTTTCTTTATTTTTCAAAGGCATGACAATTTGTAGTCATTTTGAATGTACACACACACACACACACACACACACACACACACACACACACATATATATATATATATATGTATGTATGTATGTGTGTGTGTGTGTGTGTGTGTGTGTGTGTGTGTGTGTGTGTGTGTGTGTGTGTGTGTGTGTGTGTGTGTGTTACTGTTTCGAGTGACAGAGTAAACAACAGAGTATTAAGTTATTTTCCCTGCTGAGCAATAAATCCAAGTGATGGCGTCGGTGCATCGCTCGCTCACACATATTATGAGTTCACTTCTGGCATTGCTAACTTGACATCGCAGCCTGTTCATTATTTAGATAAAACAGTCAACCAAACATATACAAAGTTATTCTGCTTAATTTATAGTAATTGGTCTGTTGTGTAGTACACAATAAAGGCAGTGCTGCATGTCAGTCACCGCCTAGCCTACTTGCTGTTATTCCAAACTCATCTCCCTTGCTGTGAAAAATGCTGATTTAGCAAAAGTGTATATTGGGACTCGACTGAAGTACGAAAAGCCTTAATTCTTTACATTAATAGTTAGCATCCAAATGTTACATTACAAATATGGAAACTTTGGACCGAGTGAGAGATGCACAAAACCAACGTCGGTACAGTTTCAGTTTAGATTCAAATAAATTTGTTTAGGCTTGGCGTTTAAAATAGGCTAAAATTTGTTTATAATAAAGGGTACAATAATAGTTTTATATGCTATTTTTATTATATGTGCCGTGGCTACTTTTTCAGTCTAGTTGTTTTCTGAATTGACATTACAGTAAGGGGAAGTAGCATGTATGTTAATTTTGTATTTTATTTACCGGTCTTTTACACTATTTCTAAATAGGCTAGGCCTACTAATAAAATGCGTTTTTTTTACAACGATTTGACGCGCGTGTTTCCCTCTCAACATGACCCGGTCGCGCACAAGCGCGCATCCTTGAGATATTAGTTTAATAAAACACAAGACCCATAAAACTCATAGTCAGTCTGAATGACAGTTAATATAGGCCTATTATATAGTTAATGTATTATTCTTTTCTTTTTGCATTAGTGTTAAAATATTTAATTTACAACTAATTATATTGATTCATATCTGATTTTTTTTTTTTACATTTTTTTTACTGGGCGAGGGTGACCACCATGCAGGCTATAGCAGCCGTCATTTACCCTGCGTACCGAGCTGATGCAAAGCGTAGGTGAATTTATATCTACACAGAAGAAGGCCCTTTCTATTCCCCTGTACAGGTTGTGTCAAGCCATTAGTCTGGTTGTTTGATGAGAAAAAGATGAAATATAGTTGCAATAAACGCGTTCACATTAGCTGAGCGGAGGACTCTTATTCTGCTGTGCGGAACTGAGGAAGAACTGATGACAAATCAGAGGAAAGGGGCGTTTCATTCCCGCCCACGTGTGGAAATCGAATATTCCAGCTGTTTATTCATTTTTCTACCTCAGAACGAAAAACGAAAAATCAAGCTGAAATCTTGTTTTTTCGTTTTTTGGTAAACATGAAAAAACGAAAAAGGAACCGTTTTCTCATTTTTCTAATTTCAATATTAAATTAAAAATCGACTGAACGAATGATACACGGATTGAGATACCTCGACACGTAATTGTTTATGGTACATACACACTCATTTTGAAATATCGCACCGTATGTTAGTCTGATTACTTTCAAGTGTGACTGATCAAGCCAACGTTAGATCAGCTAACGCAACTTCGGCAGACTGAATAGAGATGACTTTCAGTGTTATTCCGCGGCAGCACACACGACCTAAAAAAAATCTATTTTTATACATTTTAATAGTTTACTTTATATGTTGTTTTAA
>JAZAVI010001697.1:0-11020 GCA_036326025.1 Chrosomus eos
GCAATGGACAAAGAGTGAGTAGACATATTTAAAAATGCTAAATTAGGAACAACCGTGCTTTTCCAAACAATTGGGACAATTGGGAAGTGCAAACCAAACATTTTAGATGGTATCAAGTCACTGCTATGGCCTATTAGAACATTAGTCATTAAAATATTACTGTTTTATGGTTGAGATGTAGACATTTTAGAGTTTCTCTATAGGAAGACGGTTGTCATTTTTCTGTAACGTCTGAAAAGGGCGGAGATTAAAAAATAACTTGCCCTACCTGTTTAGTATGCTCTCTCTTTACATATTCTAAATGTTTTACATTTGTGTGGTTTCAGATGGGGCAGGCAAGTGGATATCAGGAACCAAGTAAGTAATCATCTGGAAATATGTAAATGTGATCTTTTTTATTGGTTAGGTTATCTTATTGTTATAGCTAATGTACATGAATTCGGTAGCACCTAATTGCTATAAAATGATCTAGGTTAGGTTAATTTGAATTGTAGGGAGACCTAAACAAGTCACTTTTAATTTTCCTGAAGATCGAAGTGTCCTGCAATTCAAGTTGGATGTGAAGAAGCCTCAAGAGTCAAGTGCTGTGGTCCTGGAGGACCTTCCAGATGATTTTAATCCAGATGTTGTGACTCTTTTGGTGGAGAACATTACAAGTCTTTCTGAAAATGACTTTGGCATGGAATTAATACCGGAATTAGGAAAAGCAGTTGTGACGTTTAAAAATCCTGGTGGTAAGTTATTCTACTCATATCAAAATATATTTACATTTATTATTTATATAATAACATCTACATTTTCACATAATAATAATAATTATTTTGTTATTATTTTTTTTTTCAAATGTATGTACAGTACATGCTATAAAAGAGGTCATAATTAAAAAAAAATTCTCCTTGAAAAAATACTTTAGCAAAATACATTAAAAAATAAATTAGCTTAATCTTGATATAGCTCTCTCTCTCTTTTAATTATATCTGGTTATTGAACAAATCATTATTTTGTACTGGTCCTTTTTAGTGCACACAATGAAACAGTTCACCAAATCAGACTGAATCATTTGAAACAGTTGCGGTGTTTGTCAACATTGATTTACTAAGTTAAAAAACTCACTTTCTTACGTGTCTGACAGTCACGGCAAATCAAAAATGAGCAAATACATCCTATGTTGTCTAATACTATATATTTTTCCAACCTTTCTTAAAGGATTACCGGTAGTTCACCTCAAAATGAAAATTTCCTAATAATTTACTCACCCAATGCCATCCAAGATATCCATTTCTTTCTTTTGTTTATTGATATAACATTGCTAAATACTACCGAGGTTGCCCAAAGTGAAAACATGAAAATAAAAAGAATAAAAGATCAAATATAAAACATACATATTTCTGCCAGGTCCATTAAGTCAAGAACACGCATGACAATACAATGATTTAGGAAATAATTACTGAAAACTTCAATCATTGATAATTTTTGCGTAATGGCTCTGTTTCAGGGAGTCGTCTGACTTTATGAGTCCATGAAATACAGAGAGTCAGAGACAGCAAGATTAGGAACCTCACATTTAGTAACTGTGAACAGAAATTCTCATATAACAGAGCATACGATGAGAATAGCAATGCATAAGTTTAAGACAAGTGAGGCTTGGAGGTTGGTTGCAGAGACTCAATTTTGGAGCGAATGAATTGCTTAATAGGTCGCTGATTGAGTATTATTAGCAGCGAGGGAGTATGAACATCAGAGTGCCTGTCAGCTCAGCTGAGCAGATCGCTGATGAGACCGTGTTGCTAGCCAATAGCGTTAGCAGCATCTTGACTATTGGCCTGCCAGAACTGACGCTAACGCTCAATATATTAACAAATCTCACACCACATTGAGATTACCTGTTATAAGCGGTCAATGATAAATGGTCAAGTTCCTGAATACTGATATAGATAGATTTAGCAGATCTAATAGATAGAGGCAGCTCATTTCTTCAATCTGGTCCATAATAACGAAAGCGCGATCACCTTTATGAAGGTGTTTAGTCCTTGGTACGAGAAGAAGTTTCTGATTTTCTGAACGCAATGCCTAGAGCTATATGAGGGGATTATAAGGAATCAAACGATTTGTAAGGTACTGATTATTTAGAGATTTGTATACAAACATCTTTGTATTTGACTCTAAGATGAACAGGGAGCCAGTGCAAATTAGATAAAATCCGGAGTAATGGATTCATATTTCTTGATCCTCTTTAAGAGCCTCGCCGCAGCATTTTGCACTGATTGTAAAAGGACGTGATAGAACGAAAGTATGAATAACTCTTTCGAAATCTACATTTGATAAGAAATGTTTAGTTTTTAGGAGATGCAGATTATAAATCAAGCCCGTACCACCGAAATGATTTGATTCGGTTATTATCGATTTGGATGCCTAAATCACGATAGCCTACCGATGTTTAACAGTAAGGCACCAACGGGCTCGAATCTAAAAGGATCTTGGTAGGGTCATTTGGCTGGCCAAACACAATGACCTCAGTTTTGTCCTGTTTAACATTAAGACATTTTTTGCCATCCAGTTTTAACATCATTTAGGCAAGCTAAAAGACAATCCAAAGATTTCGTCAGGTGCCTTAGGTAAATACAATTGAGTGTCATCGGCGAAACAGTGGCATGATGCTCCATGCTTTCTAAAAATGCAACCCAACACGAGCAAGTACAAAGAAAAAAGTGAAATAGACCATTGCGTCTTTTAGTGGAGGTCGAGTTTCCATAATTGACTGAAAAATATCTATCACTTACAAAGATTGAAACCATTTCTAAACTGTACTCTTTAAGCCTATGTGTTCAAGGCGAGAGATAAGGATATCATGATCAATCATGTCAAAGGCTGCGCTCTTGCTCTGCTAATGTTTAATTGGCAAAAACAAGTGCCAGCCGACAAAGTGTTTGATGTCATCTGTCGGTGCAGTGTGAAATGATCTTACTTTGCAGTTACTCCAACCATAGGCAGAGATTTATGTTTCTGTCGCTGGGTGCCCACCCTCCATTACCACACAACCTCCCCCCAAATACGATGAGAAATGCAATGCATACTTTTTATTATTGGAAACTTGCAAGTGCAAATACATTACTCTGCCAAATAAAAACACATTTTTATTCTATCTGCTTTCCATGAGCAAATGATAACTTGGCTAAGCAAGGTGTTTACACTGACACATACACATACTTAAAACATGTTAACATGCTCATTAATATGTAATTATGCTTATTTTAAAGTACAACCTTTTCTCTGTGCGATGGTGCGCTTGATGAATTCATTACACAAAAGTTATTAGTCTCTTGGAGAAACAAGTTACGGGAAACACACAGACTGCAAATACATTGCCAACCAAGCAAAAATACATATTAATTCCATGAGCGTTGTCACAAGTCGCTAAAATACCCGTTAATTACTTAAAATGCAATCATCTTGCAAAAAAAACAGAAAGCAAAAGATTTTGTCAGGTTATGTTGTAACACTAAATTTGAGATCCACCAATCCCGAATCTCAATAGATTTTTTCATTGTTAAAGTGCCCCTATTATGTTTCAGATATCACCTTTTATGTTCTGCGTAATATTGCTGTTTGTGAATGTAAATGTCTGCAGAATTTTAAAGCTCAAAGTGCATGATAAATAAAGTTATTATATATATATATATATATATAAATATAATATATATATTAAATATTAAAATTGATATTATATTATATATGTATATATATATATATATATTTTTTTTTACCACTCAATGAATCAATTTGCACAAAAGAACTGGTTCACAGAAAAAAAATCTTTCCCATCATTATATAACACCTTTAATACTTTTATACCTTTGTACCTACAGTTGCATAATGTTGATATTATGACTTGATTAAATGTGTCCTGGTACATTCTGTAAAATATTATTTCTGACAGATGCAGGAAAGTTCCTTGAGGACAGCAGGACACATGAAAAGTTCAAGAAGAGTAATCTGAGTGCCCGTGCATGGAGAGAAGCACATGTGTGAGGGTGGAGAATCTTCCAGCTGAGGCCAACAACAACAAGATCCTGCTGGAGCTGTATTTTGAGAAATGGGGTGGTCCAGTAGAGGAAGTTATCACAATTCCAGCAGAACAAGCAGCCATTATTACCTTTCAGGAGGAAGAAGGTATAGTTCAAGTTCAATTGTATTTATATAGCACATTTAAACAGCCACTAGGCTGACCAAAGTGCTTTACAGAATAACAAGGTTAAAAGAAGATATAACATGCATAACAACAAATAAAACAAAACATAAAAGCAACATACAGTAGCTAAGAGTAAGTTGATGAAGAAGTTCAGAGAGATAGGCAGGAGCTAAGTTATATAGAGATTGAAGAAGACTGGCCGCAGCGTTTTGTACAAGCTGAGAGCAATTTGAGTGTCATCTGCATAAAAATTAAAGGACATACCATGTTTCCTTAGAATAAAGCCCAGAGGTAGCATGTAGAGAGGGAGCCAAAATAGAGCCCTGTGGAAGGCCACAAGTCAGATGTGCCATGGAGGAGGAGAAATTACCCATCTTTACTTAAAACTTTCTGTCAGACAGGTATGTCTGAACCCATTTCATAACAGTAGCTTTTAGATCTAGTCTTGGTGGGTCTAAAAGCTACTGTTCTGAAATGGTTTCAGTCACACCTGTCTGACAGAAAGTTTGGTAACGCTTCCTTTTACAGTACAGTACTTACAGTGCACCTACAGTGTACTTACCTAGAAAGTACTGGCTAATATAAGGTAAGTACATGGAACAGGGTAGGTTTAGGGGTAGGTTAAGGGTTAGTACTAGTTATTACCCAGTAATTAGTTACTAAAATAAGTACATAGTATTTACATGGGTAACTGGTACTGTAAAAGGAAGCGTTACGAAAGTTTTTAGTAAAGATGGGTAATTTCTACTCCTCCACAATTTTCTTCAATAGCGTAGAAATGAAAGGTAAAACAGAAATAGGCTGATTTTTTTTTTTTAAAACAGAAGGATCTAGTGAAGGCTTCTTGAGCAGAGTGACTGTAGCCACTTTACAATTGGCAGGAACAGACCCCGTTTGGAGGCACTTGTTGATAAGAGATACCATACCTGGCCCAATCGAATCAATAATTCATTTTAAAAATCTTGGGTAAATGATATCGTTAGGACAAAATGAAGGTTAGAGCTTGACAATCACTTCCTTCAGTGTCTGGAGGTTGATGGTTCAAAAACCTCCCAAAAAGCAGAAACGGGTGACAATATTGGGGAAACAGTTAAGTAAGGGCAGACGCTTAAGTTAGTAATTTTGTTAATAAAAAATCTCACAAATCCTTCACATAGAGCATCAGAGGCAACAGACAATTTGTTAACAGAAGGATTAACAACAAACTTATTAACTGGAAACAGAACCTTTGGTTTAGAGTGATTGGATTCAATTAAGTTAGAAATATAAATGTATAAATGTATATTTATAAATACATGTGCAATTGTTTGTAGACTTTGCTGTTTATGGTTCTAGATTTGGTAACATTTATTTACCTCATTTTGACAATATCATTGCATTTATTCATTGTACCTGCAACTTTTATTCTTTACAGCCAAAGAGAAAGTCTTGAAGGAAGAGAATAACATTGGGGAGGTTCCAGTCAAGATATATCCCTACTTTAAATCACTGGATACAGTTTTGTATGGTGGCAAAAGACCACATTTGAAGCTGCCTGAACCCATTACAGTCAGTGTACATCCTGCCATCAGGGAGTTCCTCCTCAAGAAAGGGGAGATTTCCTTTATTAAAGACCAGATGTGCGCACATTTCTGCCAAATAAACATGGACAAACCTGAAGCTTCACTCAGTCCTGATAAAGGATTACTGAAACAGAAAGGAGTTACCAGAAGACACATTGATGGCTGGAGTAAAAATGCCTGTGATGCCTTCAAGAAAATAATCTCAAACTACACAACGTCTGAGTGGCTGATGTCACACTCCTTGTGGTCTAAAGTGGAGAGTGATGTAAAGGAATTGGTGAAAGATAAGGTTTTCACATATATTGATGTCTCTAAAGGTGTCCTGACACTGGCGGGAATGACCCATGAGATAGCTGGACTGAAGCCCATCATGGAGAAAATTATAGAGAGAGCAACAAATCAAATGGAGAGAGAGAAGAACAGTGTGACAGAACATATGGAGATGTCTCCTGCCATGTACTCTCTGTTTTACAAGATGGCCTGAAAAGTGCTATTTCTCCACATTTGCATATTGACTACAACAAAACAATGAACAGACTAAATTTATCAGGTATTCATTCAGAAATTATTGCCTTCAAGAATTGGGTGCTTGAGAAGAAAATAAATATGAAACAGAAGCCCTTAAAGATTGACCGTTCAGTTCTGGAGTTCCTGAGATCAGTGAACTGTGATGAAATGTCTATAGATATCTTTATATCTCATGGAATAACTGCTGTCTACACAATCGAAAATGAAGATGTTGTTGTGATTGGGAGCACAGAAAAAGCACTTGTTGAGGCAGAGAAGAGGGTGAATATGGTTCTTATATCCAAATGACCTCATTATAGAAGATCAGGGTGTCCTTCAAATGCCAGAGTGGCTGGATCTCAAAAAACAATTGCAAGAACTGTTCAATACTCCCAAAAAGACATCTCTGTTTTTAAATTTTTCTAAACAGAAAGATGAAATAATAGTGACTGGATTCAGAGACCCAGTGATGGAGGTCAGTGAGAACTTGGGACGTTTCATTGTAGAACACGCTAGAATTGAAGAAACTGTTCGTGTCAAATCACATGCAGCAGTTGAATTCATAAAAGACAGAAAATCACAAGACTGGCAGCATTTAATGAAATCTGAGAAGGTGAAAGTGAATTTTAATTCAAAGAGACCCTGGATCAAACTGTCTGGAGAGCGTATATTTGTCCAGCCAGCTTTGACTCTCTTTAAAAGGTTGGCAGATTCTCTTAACACAGACAACTACATCATTAAAAAGGCAGGAGCAAAGAAGTACTTCAAGGAACAGGGTAAAATGATGCTCTCGATGCTGTTGAAGGATAAAAATTTGTGGTGGTGCTCCAGGAAGACGACATGCTGGAAGAGGAGGTTGAATTTACTGAGCGCAGTTTTGAAGATTTTGGCCAGGTCTCTTGTGAAGTTCGAACACCAGGTGGAATAACTGTTACTGTCAGGATGGCAGACATTTGCAAGCTCCGTGTCGATGCTGTGGTCAATGCTGCTAATGAAAATCTGATGCACAGTGGTGGTGTAGCTTTTGCACTTCTACAAGCTGCCGGACCATGTCTACAGCAATACTCTGACCATTACATAAAAGTTAATGGGCTTCTGAAGCCTGGAGATGCCATCATCACTGACGCTGGTCGTCTTCCCTGTAAATATGTGGTTCACGCTGTTGGACCTCGCTTCAGCGATTCAGACCGACGTACCGCAGTGCAACGCCTGAGACGTGCTGTGAGGGAAAGCTTGAACCAGGCGTCAGGCAAAAACTGCTCCTCTATCGCAATTCCAGTTATTAGTTCAGGGATATTTGGTTGTCCTCTTGAACTTTGCACTGAATCAATCACCAAGGAAGTGTGTGAGTACATTGACGATCATAACCGCAGAGGCTCTAGTAGCACATTAACTGAGATTCACTTGGTTGACAATAATGGCAGCAATGTAAGAGCCATGGCTGAAGCTGTCAGAAAGGAGTTTGCTGTTTATAACCCCAAAATGACTTTCCCTCAGCAAAACAAACCTCATGGTAACTATGAACAAGGCTATCGTGGTCGTGGTCGTGGCCGTGGCCGTGGCCGTGGAAACTATGACCAAAGAAACCGTGAGTTTGAAGGTTTCCAAAGGCCGGGGAAATAGATACTTTGAAGGACAGGCACACTCGAGCTCTGGTGTAAGATCAGATAATTTTGAAAGGTTGAGTGTTCTTGAGACCAAAACTACTAAAGAGGGACTAAAAATCTTTCTAAACAAAGGAAACATACAGGATGCACAAGTAAGTGTAAATATTGAGGGTTTTTTTTCACTTGTTTTCCAGCAAAAATATAAAAAAATCCTTAAAACAAGAAAGAAAGACAGAAAGAAACACAACACTGCAAAAGGATATACTATTAGAATTATAAGTGTGAAGTGAAGTAAAATAAAATATTAAAAGGATAGTTCACCTAAAAATCAAAAGTATGTATCATTTTACTCACCCATATGTCATTCCAAACCTTCTGCTCCATAACAGAATTTACATTTTAGACTAACCATTCCTTCAAAGATACATTCTCTGAAAAATAAAATGGCTCAACATGTTACAAAGTGTTTTTAACAGTGACCATTTCCTCCAAAAGTAGTATCTCCTTTTTTCCTCCTGCAGGCTGATATCATTGTAAACACTATATCGGAAGACTCGGACCTCAGTAAAGGTGCCGTCTCTAAAGCACTCCTTCAGACTGCTGGCCATCAGATGCAGTCAGAAATCAACAGAGCTGCTCGCTCAAACAAAATCAGTTATGGTGAAATGGTCATCACAGATGGTTACAAACTAAAATGTAAAAAAGTCTACCATGTAGTTTGTCCATTTTGGAAACAAGGCTCAGCAGATATGGTGAGAATAACAATTTTCAATTGTCATTAACTGTGTTACTGCTGGCTGATTAAAGATGTTCCTCATATGTAGGTTCCATTTCTTTATTTAGAAATGAATGAATGAAGGGTATTTATATATCGCATTTCCTAATGTACACTCAAAGTGCTTTACAGTCATGTCAGGAGATCTCTCCTCAATGACGATGGTACTTATGTAAATATAATAAAATATATATTTATTTACATTTTAAAAGGTACTCATTCAGATCATTAGAGATTGCCTGAAAAAAGCAGATACCTGGAGAATGGCTTCAGTCGTCTTCCCAGCTATCGGCACTGGGAATCTTGGCTTTCCTAAAGATCTGGTGGCCAGAATCATGCTGACAGAATTCCAGGAATTTAACTGTACAAATCTCAGAGAGGTCACTGTGATCGTGCACCCTTCTGACAAAGAGAGCATTCAGGTGAGTGAAGGAAAAATAAATTCAAGGACCATAAAAACACAAAGTCAAGGTTTTTCTCATCACATGAAGTATGATCAATATGTGCTTTTATTTTTTTGCTATAAATTATTTCAGTAATTTACCATAGTTGCTCTTGTTAATGTTGTCCTGTATATTTCTGTGTTTTATCTATTAGTGCTTTACCTAGCATCTTTAGAAATGGGATCCAGGGTCCCATCACAAAAGGAGCACATCAACATTCAATGCCTAAAATAAATACTTCTGGTAAGTCAGCACAGACCTCTTATTATTTTAGTACATTTTATTAAAATATTTATTCTGATAAAGAATATATCCAAATGCCATAGGATATATTTAGGATAGTGACAAAATAAAACTAGATATTTTCCATGTACACTGTACTCTGTATGTTTTTCTTTAGAGCTTGTTGGCAAAGTGTCCTCTCCTTCTCTTGGAGTGCACACTATGCAGCTGGGTCGAGTGACTCTGGAGGTTTCATCAGGAGATATAACTAAAGAAAAAACTGATGCAATTGTCAACTCCTCAAATCAGACATTTTCTCTGAAAACAGGTTAATCAAACTTTACTCACTGTCTTGCTTATTTGAATGAATCTGTTTGCATTTATAATTTATTTCACATTATAAGAGAATTACAATATAACTGTCATTTTTAAAAAATTTAATCCAGGAGTATCCAAGGCCATTTTAGATGCTGCTGGATTACAAGTGGAACAAGAATGTTTACAGATTGGTTTGTATTCTTTTATTATCTATTATAATTTTTTGTTGATGGACATTACATTTTTGAATACCTCAAAAGTGATCTAATGAGCTTTAGATACAATTGGTAAACCTGTTTTTTTTTTTTTTTCAATAGTGCGATCATCAAACCTGCAGCAAACAGAGATTGTGACCTCAGCCGGGCGCCTGCCATGTGGAAAAATCATCCATATTATTGGTCGCAATGGTCCATCTGACATTAAGGATGTTGTTTTGTCTGTTCTGAAGTTGTGCGAGTCACGTCAAATTACTTCTGTTGCCTTCCCAGCTCTTGGCACTGGTAAGATGCTTTGTGTGGTCTTATATATATATATATATATATATATATATATATATATATATATATATATATTATATATATTATATATATATATATATATAATTACTTTTTGTACATTTATTTCAAACTTTTTATACTGAAATTTTGTGTGAATTATTTACTATTCTTTTCGATTTTTGTCTGTAACCCTTTAGGTCAGGGTGGTGCAAAATCAGCTGATGTTGCAGATGCAATGATTGATGCAGTTGTTGACTTTGTGAAGAAAAATAAACCAGTTCATGTAAAGTTTGTGAAGTTTCTCATATTCCAGACAACATGTTGGCAGACTTCCACCAAAGCATGGTCAGAAGATCTGGTGAAAAAGTAGAGGAGGATAAAGGTCTGTTCACCAAAATTATAGGTCAGTAAACAATAATAAAAATAATGCTAATCCTATCCATTCTTGTTTTTTTAAAACGCAGTTATTAATTCCTCTGTTTCTTTCCAACAAATATGTACATTGAAAAAAAAAAGACTTTTTTCGGGGGGAAAGTTCAGAATCTCCCTCAAATGAAGAGTTTGTGATGGTGGCTGAGGAAATTGAGCCAGCTGTGTTCCAGCTGTGTGGAGAGACACCAGAGGACCTGAAGGAAGCCAGAGACATGATCAACAGCTTGATAGTACAGGAGCATTTGACCGTCCCAATCCGTGATCCAGCCATTTCTCATTTCACAAAGGAGGATGTAGAAATACTGAACGGCATGCAGAAGGACTTCACAGTCAGTGTCCAACTTGAGAAGAAAGGCCAAGACTCTGTCGTCACATTGGAGGGACTGACAAGAGACGTTCACAGTGCAGAGAGTCGTATTCGGGACATGATCCGCAAGGTGGAAAGAAATGAAAACCGAAGACGTGAGG
>JAZAVI010001698.1:0-10144 GCA_036326025.1 Chrosomus eos
AACCAAAAATTCCACCTTAGAAAAATAAGGGTGTGAGATTACTTCCTTGTCATTACAAAGCCCTGGTTTGGCCATTGACCACACTAATGAACGAATTGGATATTCACATCCACCAGGTGTGGAAGCACACATGTGCTAATTTGAAAAACACAGCACTCAGGTGTGCTATAAAAAGGCAGCAGGTGAGTTCACATGTCTTCAATGGAAGGAGCTAGAAGAAGAAGAAGAAGAAGAAGAAGAAGAAGAAGAAAAGAAGAAAGAAGAAGAAAAGAAGAAGAAGAAGAGGGAGAGGGAGAATAAGAGGGGGAGCTCAAAGAGGAGATGAAGGAGGTAGAGGAGGAGGAGAAGGAGGTAGAGGAGGCCCAGGTAGAGGAAGAGGAGAAGAAGGAGATAGAGGAAGAGGAGAAGGAGATAGAGGAAGAGGAGAAGGAGATAGAGGAAGAGGAGAAGAAGGAGATAGAGGAAGAGGCCTAGGTAGAGGAAGAGGCCTAGGTAGAGGAAGAGGAGAAAGAGATAGAGGAAGAGGAGAAGAAGGAGGTAGAGGAAGAGGCCTAGGTAGAGGAAGAGGAGAAAGAGATAGAGGAAGAGGAGAAGAAGGAGGTAGAGGAAGAGGCCTAGGTAGAGGAAGAGGAGAAGGAGATAGAGGAAGAGGCATAGGTAGAGGAAGAGGAGAAGGAGGTAGAGGAAGAGGAGAAAGAGATAGAGGAAGAGGCCTAGGTAGAGGAAGAGAAGGAGGTAGAGGAAGAGGCCTAGGTAGAGGAAGAGGTAGAGAAAGACTTGAAGAGTTGAGAGAACCTGAACAAAGAAGACGAGGACCAAATTTGACTCAAGAAATTCGTGCAACACTTATTGACCATGTTATAAACAATGGACGGGACACCGATGGAAGCTGGACAAAGAGATCAACCAAATATCTGGTTGTTACTGTAACTGAATAGTTACAGTATTCTTGTTGCTTTTGACTCTTTTCTTCAGAGTCAAACTGTAATGTACTTCATGCAGTCATTTTTATTTGTCTACAGATTTTATTTTTTTCATTGATTTCATTGTTGGTTGATTACTGTAACTGATTATGGTAAAAAAAAAACTGTAAATAAAATACTTGAAATATGAGTCTGCATCATCAGTGTTGTACAGTGCTTGGTAAGTTTATAGTAGGCCTATTTGTGTACATTTTCCCTATATCTCAAACTAATCATGAAGAATGTTGTGGGTTTGTCACTATTTTTTTTTTCATCTAAATTATCCCTTACATAACAATGTCTGGCCAAAAAATCTAGTACATGCTATTTCCTAAAAATATTTTTTTTACAAATTTGTTTTTCATTTATCACAGCAGTGTGAAACTGGCTGCAATAGTGTCTGATCATTGAGGACTGTGTTGGTTTAAAAGAAAACTAATAGCATTTTTACAAATGTGTATATCTTTTGAGTGTATGTTTGAGTTTATGTTGAGTGTGTATGTTTTGACAGAAGTGTGTTATTTTGCAAACAATCTAGGAATTATGCCAATTGAGTGTGGTGTTTGGATAATTGTGATTATATTTTGAAAAAAAGAACCCGGTTTTCAAAATTGCGTGTAAACAATTGAAAAAAACTGTAAAACTAGTGCCCGCCCATTCTGTTAGAGGCCAGCGTTCGGTGACTGTACAAGTGTACGCACGTAGCCTAGCCAGATCCCTCATCAGTCAGGCGCGTTGGTCTAGGGGTATGATTCTCGCTTTGGGTGCGAGAGGTCCCGGTTCAAATCCCGGATGAGCCCAGCAGTTTCAGCGGGACCAACTGGTTGCCTCTGTTCAATTCAATTCAAATTTATTTGTATAGCACTTTTCACAATACACATTGTCTCAAAGCAGCTTTACAGAAAGTGCATTTCAGAAATGAACATAGAAAAATACAGTTAGTTAATCATGTATTAATTTAGGCATAATATATCGCCGGCATTGAGTCGTCTCTTCACAGGCGTCAGTCGTCTCTCCACAGGCGTTTAGTCGTCTCATCACAGTTGTTGGGGCATCTGAAGTCTCCGTGAGAGGCTGGATACAAACTGGAGCTGACGAACGCTATTTACCTTGGGGACTAGTGTCCCGAGATAACAGCAAAAAAGTCAGATGGGAAATAATTAGCATAGCTGATGTTCATAATATTAATGCATTCAAACTGATTCAGAAGTAGTATAAAAGTAAGCATTAAGTGAATGCTTGCTTAAAAGAGATGCGTCTTTAATCTTGTTTTAAACTTGGGCAGCGAGTCTGAGTCTCGAACAATATCAGGAAGGCTATTCCAGAGTTTAGGAGATAAATGTGAGAACACCCTCCCTCCTTTAGTAGACTTAGATATCCTAGGAATGACCAGAAGCCTCGAATTTAGTGATCTTAAAGAGCGCGATGGATTGTAGGGCGATAGAAGGTCTGTTAAATACACAGGAGCTAAACCATTTAGAGCTTTATAAGTCAATAGTAATACTTTGTAGTTGATACGGAACTTAATAGGTAACCAGTGTAGAGATGATAAAATTGGTGTTATATGATCATATTTTTCTGATCTAGTAAGAACTCTAGCGGCTGCATTTTGCACTAACTGTAGCTTGTTTATTGAGGATGCAGGACAACCAGCTAATAAAGCATTACAGTAATCTAGTCTCGAGGTCATGAATGCATTAACTAACTTTTCTGCATCAGAAACAGATAGCATGTTTACGTAGCTTAGCAATGTTTCTAAGGTGGAAAAAGGCTGTTCTTGTAACATATGAAATATGATTTTCGAAAGTCAAGTTGCGGTCTAGTATAACAACCCAGGTCTTTTAAACTGTAGTGGATAAAGTAACAGGACATCCTTCTAAATTAAAGTTGTATTGTAAGGGATTTTGTGGGTAGTTTTTCGGACCAATAAGTAATTTACACGTCATCCAGCATTTTATATCTTTAGACACTCTGTCAAGTTAGATAAGTTAGTGTTTTCATCTGGTCGTGAGGAGATATATAATTGAGTGTCATCAGCATAACAGTGAAAATTAATTCCATGTTTTCTTATAATATTACCAAGTGGCAGCATATATATATATTGAGAATAGCAGAGGGCCTAGGACAGATCCTTGCGGCACTCCATAGTCTACTGATGTTATCTTCAATTTTTCCCCATTTAAACAGACAAAATGGTAACGGTCTGATAAGTACGATCTAAACCAGCTTAATGCCTGTCCCTGAACACCAGTGTAGTTTTTGTAGTTTCAGAGTATTTTATGATCTATAGTGTCGAACGCAGCACTAAGATCAAGTAGAACTAGTATTGAGATACAGCCTTGGTCAGAGGCTAAAAGTAAGTCATTTGTAATTTTAACTAGCGCAGTTTCTGTGCTATGATGCGGTCTGAATCCCGACTGAAATTTTTCATAGATATCATTTTCTTGCAAGAAAGAGCACAATTGAGCGGACACAATTTTTTCTAGTATTTTAGACATAAATGGAAGATTTGAGATTGTCTGTAATTTGCTAGGTTATTTGGATCTAATTGCGGTTTCTTAATGAGAGGTTTTTATTACTGCCAGCTTGAATATTTTTGGAACATGACCTAAAATAAAGACGAGTTAATAATATTGAGAAGAGGTCTCTTCCACTACAGTAACACTTCTTTTAGTAGTTTAGTGGGTATTGGATCTAATAAACATGTTGTTGGTTTAGATGCAATGATAAGTTAATTTAACTCTTCCTGTCCTATAGTTTTTAAAGCGGTTTAGTTGTTCTAGAGGGGCTGTCTCCCGATCGATTGCTCCTGTCTGCCCGCCCCGCGCTGTGTGTGAGTGTGTTTGCTGGGGCTTTTACTCCGTCTAACCCTCGTTTTTCTTTCTGTTTTAAACCCACATTTACATCATTTCAGTTGTTTATATATTTAATTAAAACGTTTTACCTAACACGTAGCTTCCGTTATTGTTCACAACACCTAGTATCTCGCAGCCTGTTTAGGGCCACCCGTGGCTCTTTTTTTTAAAATTTTTTCTCGGGGCCCCCCCGATCTGAGTTCATAAAAAGCCCAGGTGAGAAGAATCAGTCAAACAAACCGGTGAGTAATGTCTTGTCCCTGTTATTGCACTTGCACCCTGCCTATTTTTCCATAGCCTTCCCCGTGGGGCCCAAGGGTTTATTGTGATAAAGAAGGAGACGTCAGGTTTACGAGAAGATTTCAGAATTAGAGACACGCATCCAAACTTAATTGAGGATAGTAAGTGTGCTGAGCTTTAGTACTACTTTGGATCCCTGCAAGTAACCATTTACATGATTCGGTTCCCGGGTGATTATTGCCTGTGCACCAGGGAATGGGTGACGGTGAAAATCGTCTGCGCGGATCAAAAAAAATTTCTGTTCCCGGGTTTCCAAACAAATCGATTTGCCCCCTCATGAAAACCCCACTGAGAATGCTGTTGATTGTCCTGGAATTGGCGATTTATTACACGGAACGGAAAAATAGAGACACCGCCACCATATCCCCTGTTTCCGGGGGCCAGAGCGCCCGACATCAAAGCAAATTTAAAAGTGCTGGCTAATGCAATGTAAATTTTCTAAGATTTTTATTCAAGTCGGCACAATGAGTTCGACTTCGCCAGTCGGGGACCCCCAAAAAAAATTTTTAAAAAGGTTTTGAAAACCCAATACGATGAGGCACTGTAATTGCTCTGGCCCCCTTCTGTTCGAAGGGGTGATGAGATAGTTAGTGATTGTGTTCACTCAATGGTGGTTTTCAATTGGTGTCCGCAACATAATATAGAATTCAAAAACAATTGGAAAAGTTTTTGGGGCAAGCCTGACCCGTTGAAAAGAGATGGTATTCATCCCACCCGGGATGGGGCTTTCCTCTTTAATTTTGGCTCAATCTTAGAGATAAAACATGACAAAATTGGGGGGCCCGGTCGGAAGCAGACAAACTGGTAAACCGACCGTCTGCTAGGGCCTCACGTCACCAAGGGCAGATAAACCCCTACTGGCCTTTCACCTAGATATATCAATAGGCTGTGTCTGTTCCCCGAATTTGGAAATCCAAAAAACGCCAAACCTTTCTAAGGTTAAAAATCAAGATGTTCAACAAATAAAAAAAAGATATAATACGATGACAAAGATAAAGCTTGGGTTTTGAATATCATCCCTTAATTCAAAAAGTCATAGTTTAAAGATAAGATTAAAGACTTTTCCCAATGGTGGTTTGACAGAAACCCCGGGTAAAAAACCAAAAAGTTTCATTTCTTTAATGATCCACCCGCAAAATTATTTTTATAAACATAGCCTCGTCCGAAAGGCAAAGGGGGGGGGTTGCTGTAATTATATAATATTTTCCAAAACCCTAAGAAATCAGTTTTAAAAAACTTCTTTTTAATTTTTGGTGCTTAATGTAAAAAAATTTATAGTGTAAACAAAAAATCACGTTGAGAACGTGGCCGATACAGGCCACCAGGGCACCAAAAGTTTTATCAAAGAAAATTTTCTGACTTTTTATCGAATTATATTGGGGCCCAAAAAAGTCCAATTTTTGGGATTTTTAATATACATGTAGAAAATGAAAAAGATGCATTGGGGAAATTTTATTAAAGCATTATAAACTAATTGGGTAGACAAACACGTGCACCCACCATTGCGTAATATACTCTGATCTAATATATCACATGGAATAGAGTTGATGCCCTTTAAATTTTGCAGCAGAGCGACGAAACTCCGAAATTTTTTTTTAGTCTCGTGTAAATTACTTTAGCCAAGGCTGCAAACCGATTCCGTTTAAAAAATAGTTGACCCATCACTTCTGCCACTAAAATTGCTTTATCAATAACCCAAACAGTTTCATAAACCAGCATCCCAGAAATTAGAAGAACTTATTTTGCAACAGAAATTTTTAAACTCTCTCTTTTCCAGCACTTTAGACACATTGCCCCGCTGCGCTTAAAGAAGATTAAAAAAAAAGTCCAAAACGCCGGGTCAAATGAGCACACCGGGCCCTTAAGAGAGCAGCCAGAAAAATGGAGCGAAACTGGAAGAAAACAAAACTAGAGGTATTTCGGATTTCATGGAAGGAGAGCTCGATTGCTTACAGAGAGGCCTTAAAAGAGGGCTAGAACTAATTATTTTTCAACCCTATTAGAAGAAAATAAACATAATCCTAGGTATTTATTTGAACAAGTGACTAAACTAACAAAAAGAAAGCTTCAACCCCAAAAAGTTTCCAAGAAACACAGCAGTAATGACTTTATGAACTTCTTCACTTAAAAGATTGATAATATCAGGGACAAAATTATAACTATGCAACCGTCTACTACAGTATCGCAATCAGGGAGTATATTTAGTCCCCCGTGAGGAACATTTTGATTCAATTTGTTGCTATAGGAAGGAAGAATTTTGCAAAATTGTTAATTAAATCTAAATCGACAACTTGTATGTTAGACCCTAAATACCGACTAAGCTACTGAAAGAGATGCTTCCAGAGGTCATAGATCCTCTTCTAGATACCCTTAATTCATCTTTGTCATTAGGATACGTACCAAAAACCTTAAGTTGCTATGATTAAACCCTTGTAAAAAACGCAACTTGACCCTACAGAATAGTCATTACAGGCCAATCTCGAATCTGCCTTTCTGTCAAAGATACTAGAAAAAGCAGAAACCTCACAACTGTGTTCCTTTTTAGAAAGAAATAATATCTGCGAGGATTTTCAGTCCGGATTTAGACCGTACCATAGTACTTGAGACTGCTCTCATTAAAGTCACAAATGATTTGCTCCTATCATCCGATCGTGGTTGTATCTCTCTATTAGTGTTTACTTGATCTTAGTGCTGCATTTGATACTATCGACCACAACATTCTTTTAAATAGACTAGAAAACTATGTTGGCATTAGCGGAATTGCACTAGCATGGTTTAAATCATACTTATCTGACCGTTTTCAGTTTGTAGCAGTAATGTGAAGAGATGTCTTATCGATCACAAGTTCAGTATGCGTACCACAAGGCTCAGTACTAGGACCGCTGCTGTTCACTCTGTACATGCTACCATTAGGAGATATAATTAGGAAATTATGGAATTAGCTTTCACTGTTCTGCTGATGATACTCAGCTGTATATTTCTTCAAAACCTAACGAAACTTACCATATTCACAAAATTAACGGAATGCATAGCTGATATAAAAAATTGGATGACCAGTAATTTCCTATTACTAAATTCTGAAAAAACAGAGATTCTAATCATTGGACAAAAAACTTCCTCACTAATAACCTAGAATACTGTCTAACACTTGATGGCTGCTCTGTTAAGTCTTCGACGTCAGTTAGGAACCTGGGTGTGCTCTTGATACCAATCTTTCATTTGAAAGTCACGTGTCTAGTATCTGTAAAACCGCATTTTTCCAATCTTAAAAATATATCTAAATTACGTCATATGCTCCTCACTGACAAATGCGGAACAATTAGTTCAATGCTTTCATGACCTCAAGGCTAGATTATTGTAATGCTCTACTAGGGTGGTTGCCCTGCAGCTTATTAAACAAACTACAGCTAGTTCAAAACGCAGCCGCTAGAGTTCTTACCAGAACCAGGAAGTATGACCAAATTAGCCCGGTTCTGTCAACACTGCATTGGCTGCCTATTAAACATCGTATAAATTTTAAAATATTGCTAGATTACTTACAAAGCACTAAATGGTTTTAGCTCCCCAGTACTTGAGCGAGCTCTTAACGCATTATAGTCCTTCACGTCCTATTGCGATCTCAAAATTCTGGCCAGTTTGATAATACCTAGAATATCAAAATCGACTGCTGGCGGTAGATCCTTTTCCTATTTAGCACCAAAACTTTGGAACAATCTTCCTAACACGGTCCCGGGAAGCAGATACAGTCTGTCAGTTTAAATCTAGACTAAAAACACATCTCTTTGGCTTAGCATACACATAACACATTATAGATTTCTATAATTCAATGTTAGGCTGCATAGATTAGATCAGCCGGAACCGGAACACTTCCCATAATTCCTGATGTACTTTGTACATCATAAAAGGATGGCGTCTACGCTAATATTAGTCTCTCTGTTTATCCCGAGGTTTACCGCAGACCGCCGGATCCAGGGCAATATCCAGATCTGATGAAGGACCATCACATGGACACAACGACACGCATTATCAGGGCTGTGAAGGCCCATGGACACCTCACCACACTCATCTCCTACACCGGCCGGATGACCCAACCCAACCAGATGAACTGGATAATATCGTGAAAGTTCTGATCACATCTTGACTCCTGACTTTAAAGGGCTGCCAAACCAAAAAATAATACACTTTTCCCATTCTTTGGGCCCAAAAGGAGGACTGGCCCCCCCCACTGAGCCTGGGTTCTCCCGGGTTTTTTTTTCTCCTTTCTGTCACCTAAATTGGAGTTTTGGTTTCCCCTTGCCACGGGTTTCCCCTTTCGCCTTTTGGTTTGTTTAATTGGGGGAAAACTTTTAATTTTCAATTGAACAATACTTTTAAACAACATTGTTTTCCTGTTATCTCTGTAAAGCTGCTTTGAAAAAATTTTGTTTTTGTAAAAAGCGCTATATAAATAACGGTGACTTGACTTGACTTGACAATATCTAGTGAAACTAGAGAAAAGGGGTTTCCCCTCAAACTGCTAGCCCATTTCCCCTAGTTCATCTGTTTGTTTGGGTTCACTGAGAAGCTGAGATAGACAGGTAAGCTAAATTTGAGAATTCCCATTTTAAAAGTGGTTGGAAAATTGTTCTGCCTGGTCTAAAAACGTGGTGCAACATGACCAAAATTTTCAAACAGGCGGTAAAATTTTGCAAGTTTACCAAAGTAAAGATCATGAGATCGTCACTTTGCGGTATAATATCTAAATCGGGTTTGGGTCGGTTCCATATGATATGATTAAATCTAGTGAAAAAGATTTAGACGATGAGTGGGACCAAATGGGCGTTTTGCTTTTAAACCCCAAAAGAGTTTAAAAAAATCTGTAAAACGCAAGGGCCCCTAACGCATCATTTGTAAATTAAACTACGTGTAGTTAAAAAATCGCCAACAAAATTTTTGCTTTATTCGACATTAACCAAAAAGGTCTGAGAGAAAAAATCTGCAAAATCTTTTAGGAAAAAAAAAACATAAAGGCCCTGGAGGTCTTTTATAAAGGTAGCCCCAAGGCAAAAAAGATAATTTAAAAGGAATTTTCTTTCTTACATCTAAGAAACGTAACATTTAGCACAATTTCTTCAAACGAATTTTAAACCTAAAAGACAAGTTTTCTGAGTAACATTAAAAAAATATCTCTATAGAAATTTTTTGCAAAAACCCGCCGCCAAAAGACCGGAAAAACAGAAAAAGGGGCTCATGCTTATAACAAATATCCTGGGGGAGTAGACTTATTTTTGAAACCAAAAAAAATCAATTTTGGTTTTAAAACCAGGTTTCCCGTAAAGGGCCCCAGAACAAACGTAATTATTATCTGTGACCATTTCATTTACAATAACCGCCTTTGGGTGAGCCCAACTGATTTTAGAAGACCTAGCTTTTGAAAAATTGTTTTTGTTCACTGATATTTAGATTTTCGGTTTAATTTCAAAAAAAATTTTTCTTGCTAGAATTCCCTACAGTAGAAAATTTTTTGTTTGGCCCAAATTTTAAGGCGAGGAATAACACAAAATTTCTATATAATGTTCTACATTTGGTAAATTTATAAACAATTAAATTGGGAAAAAGCAAAGAAATGTGAAATTTTGGAAAATTTGACTTTACTAGTCAGAAAGGGGTGTAGCGTCTTGGAGATGTTGTCCGACCCGAAAAAGCTGCTCCCACTCTACTGGGGGGGCAGGCCCTCAGGGCGGAAGAGCCTAGGTCGCTCCCCAAAAAAGATTCCAATTATTTACAAAGACAGTTTCTGTTCATTACACCAAAAGACAAATTTAACCCATTCAAAAAAAAAAACAAATAATCTACTTTAACCTTTCTTGTCCAAGTCGGTACGTGGGAAAGGCGGTCCAGAACCCCGAACCCACGTTGCCTAGGCCAGGTGTTGGCCCAACCCTTGCTCCTGGGGAAACGAAAATTTTCCTGCACAATTTATCCTAAAACCCCGATCAAAAAAAAAACCCCGCCTTTAATTTTCAAGTAATCCTGAAGACGTTAATT
>JAZAVI010001699.1:0-11219 GCA_036326025.1 Chrosomus eos
TTATTTTTGTCATTCGTTTCACATTTATGACCTAAAAAAGCTGTCAAATATGAAATGTTTAGTTTAGCTACTTACATCATATCTCGCACTTGACAGTAAACTGAAGCGTCCAGTCTCTGCTATAATTCGCGCTCAGCAGCGTCTGTGAACATAAAGCCCGCCTACTTTGATTTGATTGGTCATCTCAAATTTTCTGGCATTGACGAGCACCACAGACCAATGAGACTCAGATGAACACACACCCTGTCCTCTGTTTCTGACGTTTGCTCAGCTTGGCGCCACTGTGGATTCAAGATGAAGAACGCGCTGAATCTGATTATAACACGACAGAAGCGAGCACTATTTCAGATAGCCCATCGGGCAGGACGGAATGCATTTTGGTAGTCCGACTGGAAAACACAAGAGCCCAGGGACATCGGGCAGGCGATTTTGCGAGCCCTGTAGCCTATTACAGTGGTTACTCAACCAGAATAATACTTTTACCGCCGTCGCTCCCGCGGCGGTAAAATTCGGATCTGAAAAAATAAACAAACAAAAAAAAAAATATCAAAATTTTAAAACAGAGGAAATAATAAACTAAAATAGTTGCTACAAAATAATGTTACATTTAACGAAAGGAAAATGTAAATGTACAAATAAATTTTAAACCGAATAGAAAAAACTTTTAGAACAAAAGTAAATAGAGTTGAAACTCTAGAGCTCAAAAATAGTTGAAACTTTAAAATAGAGCTCTACAATATCTAATATTGTAGACGTCGGTGGGCAACAGTGTTTCTCGGTGAGCGTAGAAATTATATATATAATATAATATATATAATAAGACCCAACCGGTGCAAAAGCCTCTAAAAGCCAAACATGAAATAGTAATATTGAATGCATGCTCTCCAATACTTTGACTTTAAACTCATTAAATCCCAGCCTCAGCCCATTCAGACATGCCGGTACTTTGGTAGAAACCTATAAATAGGAGCCTGAAAAAAATGTTAATATTAAAGAAAAACGTTAGACGGACTTAGTTAGAGGCTTTTGCATCTAAAGTCGGAGGGCGAGGGCGCATACTGTATTTTGCATTTGAATGTTGTTACATTCTAACACATTTAAAGCGTGACGCACACAAACACAACTGAGAAACATTTTTATCTTATCATAAACACATTATCTAGTCAATGTTTATAATCAGATAAAAATGTTTCTCAGTTGTGTCAAGTCCGTCTAACGTTTTTCTTTAATGGTTGAGAGACATTTATCTTATAAACATTGACTAGTTGTGTGTTAGTGTCACGCGTTAAATGTTTTAGAATGTCACACACCATTCAAATGCAAAATATGCGCCCTCCCCCACTTTAAGCTAACTCAAGCCAGCTCCTGAGATGAGGCTGGCCATATGTTGGTTTTTTCCCCGGCTCACAACTGAGCTCCCAAGCATGCCTCAAGCATTAATGTGGAGGCACGCGAATGAAGGAACTCCATATGCTCATATTAATATTAACGTACATTTTTCCAAAGTCTTGTTTCCTAAAGTACCCACCCAAGTACTTTTAACCCAGCCACATTTTGTTCCAGTGTAAAATGGAAATGCTTGGCAATTTTATTTTATAAATGCTGTAACACAGTTTTAGAACTAGACAAATCTCTCTTTATTAATATTAGGATATAAAATGCATTAATAGGCTAATACAAAATTCACCAAAGTTCCAAGTTTGTTCGGGATTTGAACTCGTGTCATCTAAATGATCGAACTGTAAGTTCTACCACTCGGCCATGAAATTACTCTATATTAAATGACCAAACGTTTGTTTCTCCAGTGTGTTCGTTCACATGAGCGAGAAAACGTTCTATCGTTAGCATATTGTAGACCTTTTACAGTTTTAAAAGATGACATATTATCTGTATGACCAAAAATTACGGCGTAGGCTAGCCTTTTAAGTTCTTTTAGCTGTTATGAGAAAAAATAAATTCAAGTGAAAGCGCCGCTGCGTTTGTCGAACTCTAGTTCAACATGCCAGAATAAAACCCAATTTTTGAACAATGCGTAACGCCACTCGGTGTGCCAAAACACTTAATTATAAACATCAATATTTCGTTCAAAAACATCTCAAAACGCTTTGCGACATTTTGAAAAGCCGTGAATATCAAGGCCACTGGAACCAGGAACGTAACTGACACGCGCTGCATGTTATCTCTCAATACAGGAGCAGAAGTGCCGGTTCAGATTGTATTGTTTGTTGTTTAAACGTGCGTGTTGCATATTTTTAAAAATATGTAATAGCCTATATTTGATATGGTCTATTGGTGAATTAGGCTATAGCATTAATTACTGTGGAGGGGGAAATCCCCCACCAGCAAATCGCACCTTGTTACACAACTTCGGTTGTTCATCAGTCAGTGTGCGCGCACATGAGAGAAGCGCTCTTAAAATCCTCTCATTCCTCAATAGTTTAGCGTTATTGCACCTAATTTATTTCCACTGACTGCGAGAGAGGCCTATTTTAACTTTTGATTCATAAAATGTTCTGCTCTAAAAGTTTGTTCTGTTTAAATGTACTTTTACTTAATTAAGTTTTGCTTTCGTTAAATTTAACCGAATCTGTTGTAGGCTAAATTATTTTTATTATTTTTTGTTCTAAAAGTTTGTTCTATTCTGTTTCGTTTGTTTATTTTTATTTTATTTTTTACATATTCAATCAGTCTCATTCTTGTTTTGTTTTTTTACAAGACCTTGTGCTGTGTTTTTTAATAAACAGATACAAACAGAAATATATAGCCTAATAGTTCGTAGAAATAAACGTCTATATGTATAGGCTACTACTATGTATACTATAAATTGTATGATCGTTTGTTTAAATAACATTAACACAATTGTCTGTCTTTAATTAATAATAAAATTATTACTTAAACATGCAGTTTCAACTTCACCAAATCTTTGTTTGTTTCATTATTATAGCCTACAGAAAATGCAAATAGCTCTTGTTTTAATTCTTCATGTTTGTTGCTTATTTGGAAATTGCCATAGTTGTAGTATTTCATCCTTACTGTTAATTGACATAGCCCCGCACTAATTGCAATTGCGGTCGTTGTGCTGAATGTCCCTTTGCACCACCTGGCGGCATTTCGCGAGCGACTTGTGCGGCTAGTTTATTTTTACCGCGGGGGATTTAGGCATATAGGCATTCTGGTTGGCTACCTACTGTATGTGAATGACCTATTTTATTCTGGCTTTCTTTCCTTTTGCAAAGAAAATAAAGTGCAATAGGCATTAGTTATTAGGCTAAATACCAGCATGTTGAAATGATGTGCCAAATTGCATTCACGGGCAGTGCGGTTTTGAAAATCGGTCATAAACGTTGGTGCGGATGATGGCAGACGGATGATGAGTTTTGTGATGCGGTTGCAAATGAAATAAAAGCCCATCCGCGCATCTTTAATAGGAATGTAATGTTATTATGTGTCATGGAACATTGCGCTCCCCGACTCGCGAAATGTCGGATTTGCTCCATCTTTTGATAAGTTAGGATCCATGAATCCATGTAAGACACAATGTCATTAGACATAATCCATGTCATTAGAATCAATGAATCCATGTCATTAGACACAACGTGTCGTGCACACATGTGCAGGCCAATGTGTTTCTGCGGTGATGCCGGTGACGAGCTCAGACCCGCGGTAGGAGTCATGTGACCGCGGTAATGCGGTAACCGTCCCAGCCCTTTATATTCAACATTTGGAAAACATTTTAAAAGAAAAATTTGTTAGCTGGTGTTGTGGCAAATAAACTGTAGGATTTGAGGGCAAACCAAACACAAATGAATCTTCCAGGTGATTCGTTCAAACATAATTCCACACAAAACTCAACATTGCAGACCCCCAAATCACCAGTCTGATCTAGGGACATAAATGCAGTGGGCTCCAACTTTATGACCATGAAAGCTTCAGAGAGAAGTGCCCAACTAAAGCAAGAACGTTGTCAACGTTAGATAGTTTGGAAAAGACTGATTCAGGGATGGGCAACTTCGGCCCTGCAGAGTTTAGCTCCAGCCCCAATTAAACACACCTGAACAAGCTAATCAATGTTTTCAGGATTACTAGAAAAGAGTTTTTGTCAGGGTTGAAGCTAAACTCTGCAGGACAGTGGCCCTCCAGGACCGAAGTTGCCCATCCCTGGACTGATTGGTTCAGAGATGGTACGGCTCTGAACCCACCAAGATAACGGCAGAGTTTTTTTGATCCCAAGACAAATAATTTAAAACAGACCTCCTCCTTTTTAAGGACCTTGGAACGACCCCGGTGTTAATATCACTGAGACTGAGACTTTACATATAAAAATACATAAAATCATCCCAAAACAATTCTTGACGAACATTGTTCAAACATTGTTCAACTACATAATCCTATATTTTATCTACAACCTCTGTATGTGTCTATTATGCTTAGATCACATACAAGTCATGTAATTGTTAGAACAATTAGATGTTTGAATGAAAGTGTGTTTTGTTTCCTATCAGTACAATCATATGTTTTATAACAGCTTTTATCCAGCAGCAGTGAGACTAATGGCAAATTCACATAAATAGGGGATATTTAGTATAAATGGTTGGTAAGCACCAAGCGGCAACATTCCAATCTGATAAATGAAGCCTACCCGAAAGTGCGAAAAACTGCAATACATCGAAAATCCGCTAGGGGCCGGTCCCAAAAGGGAGCAAATGTCCATAGACCCCCATGTTAAAATGTCCGTTTTCACAGCATAAATTCGTGTTTTTACAGGTTGGTCCCATGGACTTTTATTGTATTTTTCGATAGGTTCCGCGTGCCTGACAACTGTGAGGGGGGTGAATTTTTTTCTAACTCGTTAGTTTAGATCGTATTTAGATATAAAATGTATGACAAATAAGGGCGTGGTTAACTTTGATTGACAGCTTGATTGACGGCTGATAACGGACTGCGCCGTGTTGAATTCCTGAAATTTGACGTCTCGGCCATGATCTGACCCAACACATCACACCACCTCTGTATTCTTTCTGAACATTTGTATTGAAATATCGTACATAAAATGGGTTGCTCTGCTATAAACTGCACTAACCGACACTGTAGGAGTAAGTTACTTTTTTTTCCGGTAAGTGACATTCCACTACTATTTCACGTAGTTAGCAGTAAGTTATTTGTATTTAGCATCAATGTTTGTGGGCAGTGGCACTGCAACCGTTAGCATTAAATCGCCTCAGAGGTGCGATTGAACTGTGTGTGTGTGTGAGAGAGAGAGAGAGAGAGAGAGAGAGAGAGAGAGAGAGAGAGAGAGAGGAGAGAGGAGAGAGAGAGAGAGAGGCACCATCGAACTGTGTGTGTGTGTGTGTGTGTGTGTGTGCTTGTTTTTGTGATATATTAGGACACAAATGTGTATAATGACATGGGTATTACACTGGTATTACAACTTACACGTGAAATATGAGGACATTGCATGCGTCCTCATATTTCAAACAGCTTAAAAATCATAAAAAACAGTGATTTTTTTAAATGTTAAAATCCAGCATGTCTCCTGTAAGGGGTAGGTTTAGGGACAGGGGCAGTGTAGGGGGATAGAATATATAGTTTGTCCAGTATAAAAGCAGAGCCAGAGCGATTTCACGCCACAGCGACAAAACCGGATGTATGTTTTTGAAAATGGACATAATTTGAAATCTGATACTTTGTTTCATATCAATAGTAACAAAGCACAAAGATTATTGTGATTTATTGGATGCGATGCGCTCTACAATTATCCATTTATTCATCAAATGAAAACAGAATGACTAATTGATTCTTGGGATTTAAGAATCATATCGGTTTGTAAAAATGAGAATCGATTAAAATCGAGAAATCAATATTTTTTACCCAGCCCTAGTATCCATCTATTGAGTTTTATTATTATTATTATTATTATTGCAAGTGACTTAAGATGTTGTTGTTTTTTCAGTTCATACTCAATTATCATTCAGCTGCAACTTCTACAACACAACAATGTTAAAGTTGTGATCTTCATTTCTATAAGTCTTCTTTCTACCGCTGTGATTTTCAGGAGCTGAAGGTCAATCAGAGGATCAGGAGTGTCTGAGGATTGCTCTGATCGGGAAGACAGGAAATGGGAAGAGTGCAACAGGAAAACAGTATTCTGGGAAGAGATGAGTGTGTGAGTGAATGAAGACTAGATTCAGTCACGAGTGTGTGAAGAGAGAGTTGGTGAAGTTGATGGTCGATCAGGAACTGTTGTTGAGACTCCAGGTCTCTGACACTGAAACATGATCAACAGTAAATAAATACTGAAATGTATTTGGATGTTGTCACCTGGAGCTCATGTGTTCATCATTGTGTTGAGTTTGGGAAGATGTACAAGAGATGGACACAGTAGATCTGATGAAGACGATCTTCAGTCCAAGAGTTGCTCAGTTCAGCATCGTTCTGTTCACTGGAGGAGATCGCCGGAGAAATAAATCAGTGAAAGTAACTGTGCAGAACTGAAGAAACTGAACAGAGATTGTGGAAACAGATTCCTGGTCTTTAATAACAGTGAAAAACCAGACCAAACCTCACACTGTAAAGCCTTAAATCTATCCTTTAGTTGATTGACTTACAGCGCATATTAATATGCAGTTTGCTTAGTATTCTGATATTCTCTATTTCTATTTTTCTGATAAAATTCTATTGTCTCTGTGTTTGATTTGCCTTGCCTGATTTTTGTCATAACTGTCTTTTATTCTGTTTTTGTCAAAATGTTGAAAACACAAACACAAAAAAGTGTGTGTGTTGAGTTTAGGACCTATGCTCATTTGCTGTGTGCCAACAACGGTTAGTTGGCTTGCCAGTTTATCCTGAAACATATATAATTTTAGTGTTGAATTTTTACCTGTGGAAAACTAAAAGATATTGTGAAAGCAGGCATTTACTTCATTTCCTGTGGGTAATTAAAATGTATAACTTGTTATTAGCTCTGTTCACTTGTTTATGGTTATCTGGGAAATGAGCGGGTGCCTTATGTATTATTTTTGTATATATATATATATATATATATATATATATATATATTTTCCTGTTTTTGGTTAGAGAGGAAGCTCAGGGAAGTTTGTTTGTTGATTTTCATCTGTTTTTGTGCAACTCCCTTAAACCTTAGTTAGCTTCTTTCTGTTTATTATTTTAGGCCTTACTCTCTGAAGATGTATTCCCATCTTTTGTTAACCTTTTTGATATATGAAGGAAATAAAAACTTTTACTTTTCCTTAAAGTTGCGTTATGTTTTCACTCTGAGACTGAATGTGTTCTGCACATATTTTTACATCTCTACATTATCATACTTTCTTTTTCTTTGTTACCTCCCCTCCCGACCACTAGTCTGACCAGAGAGAACATGGTATAAATAGGCTGAGACAAACAATAATGACAAACAGGTGAATGCAATAATTCATGATGATACTGGCAAAGGATTCTGGGTACTGAAGTTCATGGCTGAGTGGCAAAGGTCAGAGGAGGAGTGCCCTCTAGTGGCCGACCTGGACACACGTGACTGAGACACAACACAACACGATTAAACAAGCATTCCCTGCAAACCACACAGACAAGGAGAACAATGTCTTCTGAAACTACAGGCAGCTCGATTTGAGGGGGCTTTTACACTGGGCTGGTTTGGTGCACGGCGCATGATAGAACACAGAACGCGGGTCAAAATTGTGTTTTTTTTATTATTAATTCGCTGCTATTATGCGCAGTTGAGTGAACAATACAGGTTTACTGTGTGTCACATAAGATGGACTTCTGCTGCTTGCAAACAGACTCTTTTTAGGAGACAGTGCATTTCCAAATTTGTTGCCCTGATTCCACGCGGGCTCACTCTCGCTCGTATCCAAGGTAAATCATCAACACTATTATCCCTTACATGTATTTTATTTAAATGAATACATCACAATAAGCTAAAACGCATGCGCAGGTTACTTTACTTCCTGAACAAGTGCGCACCCGAGTCCATGTTGCTTTCACATTTAAAGAAAGTGTGTGTGTGTGTGTGTTGAGTTTAGGACCTACGCTCATTTGCTGTGTGCCAACAACGGTTAGTTGGCTTGTCAGTTTATCCTGGAACATATATCATTTTAGTGTTGACTTTTTACCTGTGGAAAACTAAAAGATATTGTGAAAGCAGGCATTAACTTCATTTCCTGTTGGTTATTAAAATGCATTGTATAACTTCTTATTAGCTCTGTTCAATGTTTATGGTTATCTGGGAAATGAGCGGGTGCCTTATTATTTTGTATATATATATTTCTCCTGTTTTTGGTCTGAGTGTTATGTTGTTAAAAAATCACGACTAGTTTCACCTTTCAATGCAACAACTCACTCGTTTATTTCCGCAACTCAAAACGAAACAACAGCGCACCTACGGTGGCCTCACAGTCTCAGAATGTGCAACGTAAAAACAGGCATCCTGAATAGCCGAACTAGAACTGTATATGTATTACGTGAACACAACATTTCCCCCCCCCCCCCTCCAAATGTTCAAACATGAAAGGTAGCAACAAAGTCTTCAAAGTGCCCGTGGCGTGTACGAACCCTGACAGGCCGGGGCTCAGGAACAAGGGGGGCCGGCAGCGGGGCAGGAGCGGTGCCCTGAGCGGCAGGAACAGCTTGGGCGAGAGGTGCCGCCATGGGATCCGGCACATGAGGGGCCGGCTCAGTTGCTGGGTTGCTTTGCTCCACCCCTGCCAGGTGAGGGTGATGAAAAGGGGAGGGCACTCTGCGCAGGCAGCTAGCGTGCCAACGAGAACCATCAGTCAGCTGAAATGAAGCTGGGCCGAGCTGCCGACTGACCTGGTACGGGGCCGATCAGAACGATGACAGCTTGTTAGCTCTGTGGGGCCGGCGGGCTCTGACCCAGTCTGACACTCTGATAGCAGGCCACTTAGCCTTGTGCTTCTCATCGAACCTCCGCTTCATGGAACTCTGTTGTCTCTTGACGTGAGCCTTTACTGCCGCTGGGCATGGCCGTGGGCCTGCGGCCATTGGTGGACGGAGTCTTGATAGGGGAAGCACAAGCTCCCTTTTCAGCATGAGTGCGGCAGGGGAGACCCCTGTTGTAGTATGGGCAGTTGCTCTGTAGTGGAGGAGGGTCTGTGACAGTGCGGCCATCAGGGAGTATCCTTCAGACATGTGAGCACGCAGTCCATTTTTCAGGGATTGATTGAACCGTTCCACTCCTCCGTTGGCTTGGGGGTGATAGACGGAGGTTCGGATATGGGTAACACCCTTGTTGGCGAGGAAGGTGGTGAACTCCAAGGACAGGAACTGAGGACCATTGTCCGTGGTAATTGCACGAGGCAAGCCCCAGCGGGAAAACAGCTGGTCCAGAAAATTGACCACAGCAGCAGAGGTAACTGTACCCATGGGAGCCACCTCAGGCCACTCGGAGTGCAGGTCGTAGACCACCACGAGGAACCTCTGATGGTGTGGCACATTGTACAGCTCACCACAGATATCGAGCTGTAAGTGGTCCCATGGTGCAGATGGGCAGTCTACAGGTTGTAGTGGAGGTGAAGTGGGTGGCCCAGTCTTCTCACTGGTGAGGCACGCTGCACAGGAGCGGATAAGTCCCTCTAGGTCACGGTCCATGGCGGGCCACCACACGACGTCACGGCACCGTTGTTTGGCTTTGACAATGCCGAGGTGTCCCTGATGTGCCATTTGTAAGACACACCCTCTGAGGGCCACTGGGATGACAGCACAGAGGCCACGAGCAATGCAGGCCTCACCCCAGCATGACAGTTCATGCTTCACTCTATAGTATGGCTCCAGTTCTGGTGGGACGCGGGCAGGCCAACCATGTCTGATATAGTCACGAATCATGCTGAAGACTGGCTCGGCTGCTGAGGCGGACTCCAGGTCGCGGAGGGAGACCGTGTCCTTCAGTGGTAAGTGGACCAGGTGTACTACCTCCTCCTCATCCTCTGGAGAGACAGCAGAGCACTGGATGGCAGCAGGGCGGGATAGAAAATCTGCTACAACATTAGTCTTGCCAGGCGTGAATTGTAACTGAAAGTCATATTGCTGCAAGCGGTCTGACCATCTGTAGAGGCGAAGGGGCCTGTGTCCTCCACCTGAAGTGGACATCAGGGCTGTCAGGGCTTGGTGGTCCGTCCGTAGGGTAAAAGACCGTCCATACAGGTACAAATGCCACCTCTCACATGCCCATATGCAGGCGAGGGCCTCCCTCTCACCCACTGAGTATTTCTGTTCGGTGGGGCTGAGCGCCCGGGAGGCGAAGGCTACGGGCCTCTCCGTGCCGTCATGGAGCTGTGACAGAACGGCGCCCAGAGCCAAAGCAGACGCATCACATGTCACGAATGTGGGGCAGTCCAGCTGGAAGTGTGCCAGGATTGGAGACGTGGTGAGGAGACGCTTCAGTTCATCAAACCCAGCCTGGCATTCAGAAGTCCAGGTCCAGGGAGCATCCTGCCTGAGCAGCATCCTCAGCGGGGCAGTGACAGAGGAGTACTGCGGGAGGAAACGCATGTAGTAGGCTGTCATACCCAAGAAAGAAGCCAGCTGCGAGGCTGTCGTGGGGCTGGGAACTGCGCTGATGGCTGCCACATTCGACTGGAGAGGGGAGATACCATCTGCCGACACACAGAACCCGACAAAATCAATTGCTGGTGCGGAGAATGTACACTTCTCAGTGTTCAGGGTAACATGGTGGTGGCTGAGGGAGTCAAAGACCTGTTCCAGGCAGGCGTTGTGTGTGTCAACATCTGGCCCGTGTACCACAATGTCGTCCAAATAGGCCACTGTACCGGGGCAGCTGGCGAGGATTGTGGACATGATCTTCTGGAAACAGCTTGGCGCTGAACTGAGCCCAAAGGGCATCCTTGTATAGCGGTACAGGCCAGTATGGGTGATAAAAGCCGTCAGGTTCCGACTCTCCGGGTGCAGAGGAACTTGTAAGTAGCCCTGACGTAAGTCCAACTTAGAAAAAACCCGAGAGCCGTAGAAGTGGGTTGTTAGTTCTTCTGTCGTCGGAAGAGGGTACTTGTCAGGCACCACTGCCTTGTTGACCTGGCGAAGGTCGACACAGACTCTCAGTCCACCTGACTTCTTCCTGGCGATGACAAGGTTGGACACCCACGGAGAGGCATCAATGGGTTCTATGATGCCATCAGCCTGTAGGCGTTGGAGCTCCTGTGTAACACCGTCCCGCAGAGCCAGGGGAA
>JAZAVI010001701.1:0-25025 GCA_036326025.1 Chrosomus eos
CTAAATTACATTTACATTGTCTAAGTTAGCCTATATGCTATATGCTGTATTATATGGTAAATTATATATATATAAAAAGGACTATGTTTAGATAGATTATATTTTTGACTATAGTATTTATGCTGACTCATTATTATCAGCGAAGTGTGTGCTCGCAAATATCTGTTGTAAATGTGCTGAAATGTGTAAATATCCCCGGTTGATTATGTGCGCAAATGTGTTAGGTGTGCTAACTCCGGTAATGGCTCATTGACACGCATATACAGCACGCGTGTACCATTATTGACACATCAGTTATTCATATAGGCTAATGGTACTATACTTTGAAATATTTATGTAATAAGTTTTCAACTTTTTTTTTTACAGAAATGTTGTTGCATCAGCATCACTACCTTCTCCAACTCGTAGGGAGCGCAGCAACACAGGTGGAAATCAGAAAGAGTAAGTACAGTATTTACCCACTATTTTACAGATGTTAGTTCAATTTTGTTTATATACTTAGTGATGCAAAATGAGCTTGTATGATTTTATTATTTATTTTCGGAGGTTGGTTGATAAGGTTACATATGTTTTCTTTGTGTTATCAGCATGCTAATGCCTATCAGTTATGCATGTGCTGGAATAGTAAAATATATGATAATAATAGGTTTCAACTTTTTTTTGAAAGGAATGTAGGTTGCACACTCTCACCTCCAACTGCAACTCGCACTAGGAGGACACGCAGCAACACAGGCGGAAATCAGAAAAAGTAAGTACATAATTACCCACTATTTTACAGATGTTAGTTCAATTTTGTTTATATACTTAGTGATGAAAACAATATGTATGTGCATGTGTGGCTTTACAAAAAATGTGTTGTTGTTGTTTGATGGTATATTACTTTTTTCAACCTTCATTAATATTATTATTTTTATAGGAATGTGGTAGCATCCCTCTCACCTTCACCTGCAACTCGCACTAGAAGGGCACGCGGCAGGTGTTCAGTTTTAAGAACAATTGAAAATGATACTGAGTAAGTACACTTATTCCCTCTTTTTCAGATATTAGCATAATTCTGTTTACATATTCCATAAAAAAATTGTGCCTCTGTATGGCTTTATAAAAAAAAAATGTTTTGGGCAATATTACATTTAGTGATTTACTTTTTTTGGGGGGTGTAATAAACATGCTCACAATTGTTTGTTTGTTTTACAGCTACAAAGATGATGGTGATCATCAGACACCTGTTGCAAAGAGGGCCAAGACAAACATTCAGGCAAGCAACGAGCAGTCCACAATGTCATGGAGAACAGAGACTGACATTGACATGGATTCACAGACTCTGAGATTCCTGCCTGCACAGAAACCTGGACCGCTATGTGGTAACATGACCCATAAACAGTTCATGGAACAACTTATTGCAGAGCTCTGTGGTGTGTCACAAAAAGTAGCACCAAAACAAACCAGTAGTGACCATGTGCCGGTTCCAGGAGCTGAGCTGAGCTCAGATGCAAAGAACATTTGCACAGTTGGTCGCAAGATCTGTGTGCTTTGCAAAGGACAGCTTGGTAAAAGGCAGGACACACCTTGGAAATGCCAGGCATGTAATGTTCACTTGTGTCTTCAGTTGAACAGGAACTGTTTTAAAAAATGGCACCAAGACATGTAACTGTATTCTCAAAACAATCGGATTGCTTTGATTTCACTACTTTCAGCCCGCTAGCATAGCAGGTGTGGTCTGCGAGGATAGCGATCTGCTTTTACTTTGTTTATTTTGCTCACATTTGATTTGCTTAGAGCCTGCATCAACGGGGCATAAGCATATACTGTGACATACCTGCCTTTACTTTTGTTTATTTATCGCTCACAATTTTATCGCTTTGTTTATAGCCGACTGATTATTTATTTATTTTACTCCCATTTGATTTGCGTAGAGCAAATTTAGAACATTTAGTTTCTCCACATAGAGGAATTACAATAAAACAGATTGAAAAACCTTTGAATCTCCTCTCATTCTTTGTTCAGGCTGCCTCACTTCATAGACGTAATATTTGACAGATGAAATGTAGCCTAATTGTGTTTACATTGTCATAATGTAAAAGTAAAAGTTCCTATTCTTGTGTGAAATTACAAATGCCTTTTTTTAATCCATGGTAATTAGTGATTGATAATGATAATAATACAGTTTCTTTGATTAGGTGTGCTCTGCTGCTAACTAACCATCATCCTTCAGAAATCATTCTGATATGATTTTTTTTTTTTTTTTTAAATCAATGTTGGAAACAGTTGTGCTGCTTAATTGTTTTGATTAGTGATAGTGATCGTTTTTTTTTTATAGAATTCTTTGAATGCATTTTTTTATATAAAAAAACAAGTTTGGTCTTTTTATGTTTTTGTTTTTTTTCAAAGGATGTGTTAAGTGATATGAATGACTTGAAGTCTTTATGTTCTTAGGAAAGATTTCTATTTTGAATAAATGCTGTTCTTTTTATTCATCTGTGAATCATTCTTAGTTCAGGCTGCCTCACAGCACCTTGATGGGCCATTAGCCATTGGGGGAGTGTCTTTAGTCTTCCCAGGTGTAAATCGCATTAATATTCATGGGCATTAACACTCCCACGCATACAGCAGTAATGACCCAAAAACTGATGTAAGAAATTCAAATCGTTATATTGATCTTTCTGAAAGAGTGGTCAGAATGATTTTCACTTCATTTTGAAGTAAAAGTTCTAGCCTACAAGAATAGTAACTCAAAAGTATTGTTTTCAACTATTCAGTATGTGTTAAATGGCCTTATTGCGGTGACATTTTTTTTCCCAAAACGTACTAACCACGCATATTATTTTTTTTCTATAAAATGCAAACATGTACATCCATTTTGCTCACATATTATTGTAGCAGAGTTTGTGCTGAATACAGCAAATTTATATGTTGGCAAATGGTATGTTTTAAGTAGCTGAAATAAACACAAATGTCAGGGCATACCAAAACACAGAAAGAGCACAAAAACAGCTCAGACCCCAGAGGGTTAACTGGATCCCACTGATGTCGGTGACACCACAAGGAGAAAACTCTCTATTTAAGCGCATAAAGTGTCCTCGTAGCCGGAGCTCTGGAGCTTAGGATGGTCTCAGCAGCCTCAGCTGAAAGACCACTATCTATAAGTTGGGCCCCCTCAGAGGCCAAACCCAAAGATTCCAAATCTCTGGTCGAGGGTGAAATATTGTGCCCCCGGCCTGAGACAGAAGGTCCCTCCTGACCGGGATCTCCAATGGAGGCCCGTCTAGGAGATGGATCAGGTCCGAAAACCAGATCCGACTTGGCCAGCGTGGTGCTACTAGCAGTAGGCTTATTCCATACCGACGGACCCTCTCCAGAACTCCTGGGAGCAGAGCAACAGGGGGAAAGGCGTACAGACGTAGCCTCGGCCACGTCTGCACCATGGCGTCCAGCCCCAGGGGGGCTGGGTGCGTCAGAGAATACCAGAGAGGACAGTGCGTCGTGTTCTGAGACGCGAACAGATCCACCTCTGCCTGACCATATGCCTCCCAGATTTTCTCCACCGCCTCGGGGTGGAGTCTCCAATCCCCTGGCCTCAGCTCCTGCCTCGACAGGATGTCTGCTCCTATATTCTGGTCCCCAGGAATATACACTGCCCTCAGAGAGAGTACCTTCCCCAGAGACCACAGGAGGATCTGGTGCGCCAGTTTGCAAAGCGGACGCGAGCGCAGACCCCCCTGGCGGTTCAGATAAGAGACCACTGATGTGTTGTCTGTTCGAACGAGCACATGATGGCCTCTTAGGTCCGGAAGGAAATGTCTCAACGCATTGAAGACGGCCATCATCTCCAGGCAATTTATGTGCCACGAAAGATGATGGCTTTTCCACAGACCCTGAACCGAGCGGCCTTCCATTACCGCTCCCCAGCCGGTGAGGGAAGCATCTGACGAGATCACTACTCGATGGCAAAGAGCTCCCAACACAGGACCCTGGGTTAAGAACCAGTGTTTTTTCCATATCTCTAAGGCACAAAGGCATCGCCGTGTAACCTTGATCATACGAAACAGGTTTCCCCTCGGGGAGAACCCCCTGGTTCTGAGCCACCACTGTAAAGGCCTCATGTACAGCAGGCCAAAAGGTATCACGTTGGACGCTGCTGCCAGTAGACCCAACAGTTTCTCGAACTGTTTTACAGTGCGTGACTGACCTAGCTTTAGCTCTTTGATGGCTGACAGGATAGCAGCTACACGAACGGGTCATAGGCTGGCCCTCATCGTCACTGAATCCCATACCACACCAAGGAAAGTGGTTCTCTGTACTGGAGAAAGTACACTCTTCTTGGCATTGAGCCTCAACCCAACATCCGCATATGAGCGAGAACGACACCTCGGTGTCGAACCGCCAACTGCTCTGATTCCGCTAGAATCAGCCAGTCGTCGATATAATTCAAAATGCGTATGCCCTGAAGCCTGAGAGGGAAATCCATCCATGCATTTTGTGAATGTGCGGGGTGACAGAGCTAGGCCGAAAGGAAGAACCCGATATTGGTATTCTTTGCCCCTGAAAGAAAACCTTAGGAACTTCCTGTGCTGAGGGAGGATGGAGATATGGAAGTATGCATCCTTTAGATCTATCGTGACGAACCAGTCCTCGGATCTGATTTGGGTCACGATCTGTTTGATGGTCAACATCTTGAACTTGAGTTTCTGAACTGACCGATTCAACAGGCGAAGATCTAAAATGGGACGCAACCCCCCATCCTTCTTTGGAACAATGAAATAACGGCTGTAAAAACCCGATTCTCTGTCGGGTGAGTACACCTGTTCTATAGCTTCTTTTGCTAACAGGGCCTTTACTTCTTGCTCCATTACCAGAGCCTGCTCGGGACGCACCACTGTGGGCAGCATCCCGCTGTAACGAGGAGGACGAGAGCCGAACTGGATTCTGTATCCTTTCTCTACAATCTGCAGGACCCAATGAGAAATATTCGGCAGAAGCTTCCACGCTGCCAGAAAATTTACTATGGGAACCAGCCTCTCGAGGCTGGTCTCTGGTGTTACTGAGAGAGCCAAATCTGGAGCCTGAAACATAATGGCAGGAACTACCTGACCTGACTGCTCTAAAGCCCCCCTCAGAGGGCGCGAAACCGATGCTGTGCCGCAACACAGCATCAGCGACTCGCTGGAGACCACTGCGCCCTGAAGCACCGGAGGTGGCAGGGTTGGCAGGAGGGCCTCGTGAGGACCCCGAAGTGGAACGGGCACCGTGTGATGAGGTGAACACCACTCCACTTCGGTCGGGGCTGTCCTCACAGGCCTGGTGCCTAAGCATCAGGACCTTTTTTTTTTTTGAGCCGAAGCCTTCTTCGCCTGAAGAACGGTCCTCAGATCCGGCTTAGGCTTAGGCGACTTCGGTTGAGAGGGTTGCGTCTGTCTCCAGTATCAACGTGGAGGTGCACGAGACGCAACACTCTCTTTTTGTTGCACACGATATGATGAGCTAGGCGGCTGGGGCTGCTCACTCTCAGCAGCCCCAGGGGGCTGGACACGGCGAGGGATAAACTTTTTAAACGCATCAGACTGTTTTTTAGTCTCCTGGAACCTTTCCACTGCAGCGTGGACTGCGTCACCGAAGAGACCAGAGGGTTCAAGAGGAGCGTCTAATAAAAAAGTTCGATCTTTATCTTTAATCTCAGAAAGATTCAACCATAAGTGCCTCTCAGTGGCTACCAAAGCTGCCATAGACCGCCCAATAGCTCTAGCGGTCTCTTTAGTAGCCCTGAGAGAAAGATCGGTCGCCCTACGAAGTTCTCGAACATCGTCATGACTAACACCCTCACTATTATCCAAATCCCCCAGCAGGTCAGCCTGATAAGCCTGAAGCAGTGCCATGGTGTGTAAGCACGCTCCAGCTTGACCTGCCGCCGCATAAGCTTTGCCCACTAAAGTAGATGTAGTTTTGAGCGGTCTAGTGGGCAAAACTGGGGCTCTCATAGCAGATGCTGGACCAGGCGCGAGATAACTCGCTAAATTTTGCTCAGCCTGGGGCATCGACTCATAACCATATTCTTTTAGCCCTCTAATTCTTGAATAAGTAGTGGTTTGAGGGATAAAACACGAGAAGAATAAGGTTTATTCCAAGATCTAGATATTTCACTATGTAAATCAGGGAAAAAATGGAAGCCCTCGTGGTGGACATAATGTGGCTGAAGAGAGAAATCGCTCATCTAACTTGCTTTTAGGGCGAGTGTTTTTATTCTCAGATGGCCATACAATATTTAACCCCTCCGAGAGATCTAACTGCGATCCCCAAGAATGCATTCTCCGCGTTGCCTCGGCAGACGCGGGTCCTGATCCTTGTGGATCGCGAGCCTGTCCACTCACACTATCAAAGAGTGACAGGCGGGAGCGAAGCATGCGAAGTGGTAGCTTCTCACAGTGTTGGCACTCAGCCCCCTCGAAGGCTGAGGCCGCATGCTCCGCACCCAAACAAATCACACAAAGCTCGTGTGTGTCCCCACCCGTTAAATAACGCAGGCAGGGAGGAACACACTGCTTGTAAACTTGTTTCGCCATAACGTTTCCGAAAATATTGCAACAATCAACAATAAATAGACAGAGACAGTTTGACACAGATCGCTTGCTGAGGCAACAGAAGCTAAATGCCGGCGAGCAGCGGAAGTGCTCTTATCCTTTCCTGGTTCATGACGTCACCCGCCCGTGACGCTCATTCTCTCATTTCCATTGGACTAGTTGGCATAGATGCTTCAGACGCAATCACGCAAGAGGCGTTCCCACCGTGTCATTCGACGCATCTCGAAGTTCCCTTTTTCGATAAAGGGAACAGTATTGTCCTCTACTTACTGTCGTAAACCGTCATGAATGTAGCACATGCATTTGTTGACAACCATGATAGCCGTGAACACTGTAGGAGGAGGTCACATGCAGGTGCGTCGCGTGTGAAATGTCTTCATCCCAGGTACAGTGGCATATATTTCAGCATGTCATATGAATATAACTTCATGGGTTTAATTTATTTTTTTCTAACGACAAATGATCGCGATGCTCACGTTTACAAGCCAGCGTCATTATAGTAGCCTAGTCTAGCGTATTGGTTACCGTTTTACTGAATCTATACTTCAATGCAATGTTTGAGTGGTAGATAATAACCATATATCGTCAATATTATAATATCAAGCTATATTATTATATCAATAATGCGCGTGCGTGCGTATTAATGCGTAGGCTACTCTAGCACACACACGCAAGGTCTCTCGCTCTCTCTCTCCCTCTCTGTCCTGCGCGTATTCAATTTAATAAGTCGGGACACTAAAATTAGAGTTGAAATGCGGGACTGTCCCGGGAAAAACGGGACGTCTGGTCAGGTCACCCTAGCTAGTATGCAAGCATACTTACTTACTAGTACAAAAGCATGACAGTCCGCATCGGTCAGGCACCCCTCCTCCTCCTTCAGCTCACGCCAGCGAGAAAACGCTGGCTCAATTTTGATCCTTGTTCTGCCTTTAACGCGATCACTTTCTATTTTGCTTTGCTCCGATAAAACCTTTGTTTTTCTGTGCTGCTTCGGCCATGACTATAACATTTGGCTCGCACGTCCGATGTTAAGGAAGTGGGGGTGGTGGTGGAAGTTACGTATATGCCGTAAAGCAGTCAAATTTTGTAGTTCTCTTTGTTCGCCGGTTACTACCCGAAACCCGAAGTTTAAAAGTACGATTAAAAACGCTACAGACCCCGTCAGGCTATGGCAGACGTGTCATTCAACCTATTGTAAGTCGATGTACCATCACAAGAGACATGGAAATATATTATGAAGGTTGAAAAGTTACCCGGTGCTGCTTTAAATGTCTTTTGTTGTATATTTGGAGTGTTTATAAGTACAGAAAAGTTGAAATTAGTCTCTTCAGGAACTTCGTTCATATCTTTATATTCTGTTTTGGTCACATTTTTCAACCGGTTTAGATTTTTCTGTAATCTATGACGTTTTGTTAACTTTTACGTCAGAGTATTTGCAGCGGAACTGCCAAATAAGGACATCGACTTCCGGCCAAACACTTTGAGCAATCCGCCATTTTTATTTCTCGCTGCAATTTTGTAGTCCAAGTTCAAGGATGGAGAGGGTACGTCAAAGTGTTCGGTTGTTGGATGTAGTAACCCACACGCTTCATTACACCGTCTCCCAGCATCAGAACCTCTTTGAAGTGCCTGTTTGGGTTTTATTTTTCACAGAAATGTAACCACATCTGTGGGTAAAGTCATGTTTGTGTGCGCGTCTGCGTGAAGCACTTCAAGGATAACTAAGGTTACTTCAGCAACCTCCGCCAGTATAAAGAAGGATTTGCCGATAGACTTCGTCTGATTGAGGGTCAGTTCCTTCTATCTTTGGAGACCACGAACAAAGCACTTCGGTAAGCTGTAAATAACGTTAATAAAAATAAAGTACTACTTTCTTAAAACACACGGTGGTCATGGTTTAGCAGTTGTGTTAGTGTGCTTGTTTTAGCAAGAGAAATAATCGACTTTTCTTTAATTGTTTATAATATAACTTATATTTTGTTTTGTGAGTATTAAATAGTCGTTGTAAATCATGCAGTATTGTAGTTGCCATGGATGGAGAACTTACTGTAGTAACACACCATTGCGATACATCCATATGAAGACGTTGTTCTGCAGGTTCGTCTTTATTTTTTATCTCACTCCGACTCTGGCTCGAACATGTAAGGCTTGATGGACAAGTCTTCCGTTGTTGACATATTGTTAATAACGTGTGAATAAAAAGTTTCTGTTCCGCTAGATAATCGTATCCGCTAGACCATCTTGATCTCGCGAGCTTTTAAGGTTTCACTCGCAGATCAGTCTGGATACTTTCCGTTAAAGAAAATTTGGGAGCAGTTCACCAAACGAACGTCCAATCAGCGTTGGCTTTGAGGCGGGTTGAGGTGTGACGCAACGAGAAGCGCGACAGTTCAGTCTTAAGAACATGGCGGCTTCAGCGGATGAAACTAGCATCAGTGTGGCTATCGAGCAAGTTTTATCGGAATTACAGAGTTATTACGGAATTACAGAGCTAACGAGCCTTTACCTGCAGCAGCAAGAGTAGCCTGGCTTGTGGTTGTGTTTTCGTCGTCGCTCTCATATGCTTCGTTGATCTGATTGGTTGATTTGGCCCGTCTATCACCAACATAGGCCAATCAGCTAACCAGTATTTTCGCCCCTTACCAAAACTACTTCAACGGAAGGTTTCCAGATGGATATGCGGAGCAAATCCATCTGGCGGAGTCAGGTTAATCTCTGCTATCAAACTACAAAAATTGCAGAACGGGGTGGAGTTGAATCAAGTGTCACCTCTGCAAGCTGGAGAGGGGGCGGGGTTTGAAGGGTCACCCGTATACTTTACAGAAATGTCAACAATGTATTTTCCTTAAATTGACACGTAGTCAATTAAATTAAATCATGTTTTCATTATTATGAATAAATTATCAAAATAAATATTATAACATATTTATTTTTTTATGGAAATCCTATCAAAACCTAGACTTAGTATTGTGTTTGTGTTCTGACAGAAGCCGAGAGATCCAGAATCCTGCAGAAACATTAAGATACTGAAGAACAAAGAGGTTGGTGTACGCTTCTGTATTTATGAGGCTGATTTAGTGTGTGTTCTTATAAAAAATCATAAGAGCAACTTTAATTTTTCTTAGTGACATCAATATACAAAGTCTGTGTTGATACTTGGTGCCAGTTTATCAGGAAGCAGTGGTGGAAAGAGTACTGACAAATTGTACTTAAGTAAAAGTATTGCTACTTAAGTAATAATTTACTTGAGTACAAGTAGAAGTACTGAAATATAATATGACTCAAGTAAGAGTAAATAAGTAGTTTGCTTAAAAACTACTCAAGTAATTACGTTACAAAGTACTTTAGTATTTTTCTATTTTTACCCAAAATGGGGAGATGATAGCGAAATGGAGCGCTAAACACTCTCATGTAATCTGTTTCATTCATACTGAAGGCCCAGTACTGATGCATAGAAGTATTAAACTTACACATTTCAGTAAATGCCTTATATTGATATAATAACATGAAAATAGTGATGTTTTGACTGATGAAACATGAAGACAAACACATTATAGCTATAATATATCTGTGTTCATCAAACTATCAGGTATTTTCAAAAGAATGATGTATGTCTTTAAAGGGATAGTTCACCCAAAAATGAAAACTAGCCCATGATTTACTCTCCCTCAAGTCATCCTAGAAGATATGACTTTCTGCTTTCAGTCGAATACAATCACAGTTATATATATTATACAGTTTTTATATTAAAAAATGGCCTGGCTCTTCCAAGCTTTATAATGGCAGTGAATGACTGGAGAAAATTTGAAGCCCAAAAAAGTGCATCCATCCATGATAAGTGCTCCACATATAGACTACTAGCTTTCTCTGTTGTCAAGAGCACAATTTTTATTACTAATTTTGAAGAGTAAGTCCAAGTAAGATCATTTGAATGTTTTGATTTGAATCATTTCATAATTGAAAGCAAAGAAGGTTAAGTGAGAGGTCCGATAAAAAAAGTTATGAAAAACAATATAACAGTATGAATAAAAAATTACCAGTAAAAAAAATTAAGTGGGGTATGGTTAACATGTTAAATTAAATTATCTTTTTTTCGTTGTAGCCTACCGAAAATGTGCTGGGAGCCCACTGTTGCTATAGGAACGAACTAGGAACGAACTTTTACATGCATCTGATTGACAGATAAATCATGCAATCTTATTTCACTGTTTTTTCAGCTTTGTACAAAGTTTGCTTCGTATATTTAGTTTAACTGTATTGTTAAAGAGGGCGAGCTTCACTATTAATTGAACTGTGTGCATGTATTATAGACACTTATGTAGCAGATCCAGTTCTGTACATAAGGAATTCCACACAGCAGACAGCAGGATGTCTTCAAAACGACTGTATTTATTGACCCTGGAAACATATGGGACAACTTGATCACAATACTACCCCGTTGCGCCAACCTCTTTCCACGTTATACACTCGTCAGCGTCCATTTGCGTTCTGAAACTGATGTAACTCACTTGTATACATGTTTAACATTATATAATATCCCACACTTTAAAGCAAATAAAGAATTACTGTTGTTAAAGAAAAAAATAAAGTAATAGAATGGCTGGATGTGTACTCTTTAAACATATCAGTAATAACATAAGAATAATGTTTGTGCAGATCGACAAACAAATATCCCCTCAAAACATCAGGCACATTTACATTTTACTCTATAGAACCGCAAGGCCAGCGTAATAGATTGAAGTTAAACAATAAAATGTATTACAGAATGAGAAATGAAGCTAGAATACATCTGTTCAAAAACACAATCCACATATACATTACAGACCCAAATTAGATCACTTTATACTGGTTAAATTGAAGAATTGAACATACCTGGAAACATATGGGACAACTTGATCACAATACTACCCCGTTGCGCCAACCTCTTTCCACGTTATACACTGTACACAAATCACTAATCAGTTAGCTCCATGTGCGTCAGATAAAACTCACATAAAACTCACAATACACAACATACATGTGTATAATCGATTCAGTAACACATTGTGCTTAATATTTAATGAACTTGAACCGAATGAACACTTTTAAACAACAATATTAAGTGGAAAGTGTGAGAAGAAAAAAAGTGCGTCTTGCCTCGTCAGCGTCCATTTGCGTTCTGAAGCTGACGCAAGCCAACTCACGCACCCTCTAGAGGCATAGCGCGCAACACAGATAAGCGTCCCACTAAACAAAACACCTTAGTTGATAGTTCCCAACCACAACAACATTAAATGACTCTCTATTTAATACAAAATGAAACTAAAAGTCTTTTACTTAATAGGAAAATGGTTTTGGGAAGTTCATCATATAAAAATAAAATACAAATAATATTTCTCTCTTCCCAACTTGTTACATTCACCCCCCTGAACTTCACAAACCTAGTGTAATACTAGTGACTAATCGACACTGGGGATGTGATCAACCTCTGACAAAATCACAGTATCTGTACGCAACAACCATGTTACCCAACTCACTGGGAGAGTGACAAAAGAAAGTTGGCCAGACTCTCAAGTGTCCACCCGCAAAAAGAAGTGCCATAAACACTACCTCAAAGATACTCAAATGGTCACAACTAATATTTTACCCCAGATTAATAATTCTGACAGGGGAACTCAACTCCCACTTAAGAAGCTTTTGACCATAAAAGGCTAAGCGAAGGGCTACGTAGGAGGGTTTTCTGGGTCATAATTTGAATCAGTCTATTAACTGGTTTTATTAATCTTCCAGCCCTTGTTCTTACTGTTCGAGCCATTTCAGATGAAGGCTGAACTACTGCTTCTGGAACTCCGTCAGGTGGTATTGACTCTTCCATGTCACGTTCAACTTCCTCAACATTCATATCAGAGGGGCCAGATGCAGAACTCTGAACTTCTCCCCAACTCTCACTTTCTACATCTGTTCCATCAAGGACATGCTCTGATACTGGTCCGAAACTTGGATCTCCGGTCTCCTCATCCATTGAGGAACTCGGTGGACAAGCTGGAGAATGAGCTGCTCCATCAGAAGGGTCAGATTCGGAACCCTGAACTTCTCCCTGACTCTCACTTTCAACGTCAGTTCCATCAAGGACATGCTCTGATACTGGTCCAAAACTTAGATCTCTGGTTTCCTCTTCAGAAGCTGGAGAATGAACTGCTTCATCAATCTCATCACCAGCATCCTCTAATTCATTTACAGATGTGTCGACCATAGAGTCAGCAGTCTCAAAGTCCGACCCGGAGTCATCGAAAGCCGGTTCAACACAATCCTCCCTCTCGTCAACAGGTAAGAAATTTGCAAGTAAAATTAAGTTCCTGTGAACCACCTTCTCCTGATTGGTCCTGGTGTTTCTTACACGGTAAGTATGACACCTTGTATCTACAGATACCACAACATGCAAGGTTGAGTCCCACTTGTCAGCCAGTTTGCGTCGTCCACGCTCTCCTTTATTAGCGAGCAACACATAGTCTCCTTCCGCAATGTCTCGGCCTTTGACGTTTTTGTTGTAATGCTCAGTTTGCCGTTGTTGACTCGCAGTGTTGTAGGCCTGAGCAAGTAACATCGCCTCCTTGAGATCGTCCTTCATTTTTTCCACATACTGGTCATAGTCTGTGACTTTGTTATTGCGATCTATATTTTGGAACATCAAATCAACAGGCAATCTGGGAATTCGACCATACATGAGGAAAAACGGGGCAAAGCCAGTTGACTCATGGGCCGTACAGTTGTAAGCGAACGTCAGGGTTTGCAGCATTTGCGGCCAGTTCTGTTTGGCTCTCGGAGGCAATGCCCTGATCATATTACCCAAGGTGCGATTGAACCTCTCGACTTGGCCGTTGCCCATCGGATGATATGCCGTGGTTCGTGACTTCTGGATGCCAGCAATCTGTACCAGTTCCTTGATCAACCTGCTTTCAAAGTTCGCTCCTTGGTCTGAGTGGATTCTTTGTGGAAATCCATAAACACAAAAGAACTTGTCCCATAATTGACGAGCGACTTGAGATGCTGACTGGTTCCTGCACGGAAACGCATTAGCCATTTTCGTGAAGTGGTCCGTTACCACAAGCACATCAACGCTCTTGCCAGAAGAATCCTCAGCAGACCAGAAGTCTATACAGACTAATTCTAGCGGACTGACGGTTCGGATGCTCTCTAAAGGGGCCCTCCCTTCTGGTTCGGGGGTTTTGCTGACCACGCAACGTTGACAGCATCTCACATACTCACGGGTGTCAGTTTCCAGTCCAACCCAAGAAAATCTCTGTCTAGCCAAAGATAACGTTCTTCCTTGACCTTGATGGCCTGCCTCGTCGTGGATGCCTCGCAAGACTTCACTGACCAGTGAATCAGGAACTATGAACTGAAAACGTGTAGACTTAATCACTGGATCCTTGCAGATACGGTAGAGGATGCCATCCAGCAGCTTTAATCGGTCCCATTGTTTCAACAGTTTCAAGGCCTTGTAAGGTTCCTTAGCCCTCTCTCTCCGAGACGGTCTCTTACCTCGGCACACATAGAAGAGAACTCTAGAAAGCATGCTGTCACCCTCTTGCTTCTCTCGAAGCTCTTCCAGTGAGTAGACAGGTAAGGGGTTCTGACCAGCAGGCATCATCCGTTGGGTTTCTTGAGCAAGCCAGGAAAGGACTCTCCCCTCTGCTCCCACATCCCAATTTGCATGAGCATCAAGGATAGCAGAGACCTGATCAGAAGACAAGGAACACTGCTCCAATGAATTTCCAACACATTGGCTATTCGCGCTGAGCCTGAAGGAATCCTGTACGGTGTCCTTCCTTATCTGTTTAGACTGTTCAAGCAAAATGTCGTAAGGTTCTGCCACTAATCTATGACTCACAAGACTGGGAACAAACGGCTGACGGCTCAGAGCGTCGGCAACCACATTCTTGGTGCCAGGTATGTACTGGATGTCGAAGGTGTACGGGGCCAACTTAGCTACCCACCTCTGTTCACACGCGTCTAATTTTGGCTTTGTTAAAATGTAGGTCAACGGATTATTGTCCGTCCAGACTGTGAAAGTATGTCCCTTCAGCCAATGGCTAAATTTATCACAGACGGACCATTTCAACGCCAGAAACTCAAGACGATGTGCAGGGTAGTTGGACTAAGCTTTCGTAAGAGCCTTACTTGCAAAGGCAACAGGTCGTGCCTTGGACTCTCCTTCAAGGACTTGAGACAATACTGCCCCAATACCGTCCAAGGAGGCATCTGTAGAGAGGATGAATGGCCGGGTGAAATCCGGGTGTGCCAACACTACCGAGCCCACAAGAGCTGACTTAAGCTGTTCAAAGGACAGGGCACATTCTCTAGTCCAATCTGACGAGCTGAGTTTCCTAAAAACGGCACCACCCCTTGAGAATCCCTTTTTCCCTTTGGTTGCAGCAGTTAGCGTGAAGAGCGGTTTGGCGATGCTGGAACAGTTGGGGATGAACCGTTGGTAATACATGACCATACCCAAAAAGGACTTGATCTTTTTTTGGGAAGGTGAGATCCCATCATCCATCATGAGATCCTTTTCAGTGACCGCTGTAATGGCAGCAATTTTGTCGGGATCAGTTGCGACTCCATGTTCATTCACAACATGACCGAGGAACCTGACGCTCCTTCTAAGGAAATGGCATTTCTTTGGCGCCAACTTCAACCCGTAAGCACTCAATCTCTCGAAGACCATCTCCAACCTTTCCAAAGCCTTTTCTTCATTGGGAGCTACCACCAGAAGATCATCCAAATAACAAAGCAAGGTAAGAAAGTTTTGGTCGCCGAATATACTCATCATAAGCCGCATGAAACTCGCTGGGCTGTTACATAGTCCCTGTGGAAGTCGATTGAACTCGTAGAGCCCTAGAGGTGTGGTAAAGGCTGTAAGTTTCTTGTCTTCCTCACACATCGAGATGTTGTAGAAGCCAGACGTAAGATCCATTGCGCTGAACAATGCATTCCCTCCCAGAGCAGCGAGACAATCGGCTTGATGAGGAAGAGGGTGTGCATCCTTAATAGTGCGTGAATTCAGCCAACGGTAATCTACGCAGATACGGAGGTCTCCACTCTTCTTCCACACGAGAACCAATGGGGAGGCCCACTCGCTGCTGGATTTACGAATGAGATCACGCTCTTCCATCTCTGACAGTACCTGCCGTAACTTCTGATAATGCCCTGGTGGCACACGTCGATAAGGTAAACGGAAAGGCCGGTGGTCAGACAGATGGATGCGATGCACAAAGTCTTTAGCTCTCCCGCAGTCTAGTTTGTGCTTTGAGAATACATGTTCATACTTCTGGACCAAGCGCAATAACTGACTTTTTCATTGAAGTGACGTTTCGCAAGAATCAATGTCTAAATCACTCAACCCCATTTTCTGTAAGATGTTCTGGAAGTCTGGGTTGTGTGATCCGTCGTGCACAGTTTGACTCTGGGCTTTAACAGTCTCAAAGGGTCGTACCCCATCCATTTCCAAATCTTCCAACGCCACACATGGGGAAACATTGACTACTTTAGAATTTCTCCTCAAAGTGATGGGCTTGTCGGTAGGGTTAAGCATCTTTACTGGCACCCACCTATCAGCAGTCATAGAAACCACCACACGTCCAATGATGACATCCTTCTTATGGGTTGGTGACCTAGTTGGCTCAATCAACACCGCACTGCCCTCTGATATAGGTGTTGTAGGAGGGAGCTTGGCCCACACCAGGTGCTCCTGCCTTGGCAGCAACGTGACTGCTTGAACCAGTTTGGCCGTGCCAATGATGTCAGGCATCTCATCACCTCTCCATCTGTTAAGACCAGAAAGTACATTAAGGAACTGCTCGACCTCCACATCTTTCGTTGATTCAGGCCTATTTACAACACGGCAGTATGTGGGTTTTTGCTTAAACTGGCTCAAGATGAATTTAAGGACGTTGGTGCCCAGTATCAAATCATCCCGTTGTCCTGTAACGACCAGCGTTGGTACACTGACTTCATACTCATACACTCTCATCTTCAGCTGATATATACATTTCGGCGCAACCTGAACACCACCACATCCAACCAGCATAATGTTGGCCTGCATATCACACTGATCCAGAGACATACCTGTGTCCAATAAGCGAGATTCTGCAAATTCACTGATGGTGCAAGCCATAGAGCCACTGTCTAACAATGCTCTCAAAGGAATGCTATCATTGACTAGGACGTCAGTATAGAAAAGACTGTCTGCACGTGCCAACTGCGTCACATTCTGAAACAGAACCACATTATCACTTGCAACTGTCTGACGAGTTGACTCATATACATTTAACGCATCATCTTGAAGGGTCTGAACTTCTTCACCCACACTATCCCCTCCCAAGTGCAGGTGTGTCAGTTTCCCTGAATCTGGGAGCGGCTCCCAAACTCAGCACTTTTCTTAGGACAATCTCTGCGTTGGTGACCGACTTCGAAGCAGTTTAGACATCTTTTCTCAGACATGCAGTGTGACCTTGTGGAATGGGTTCTCTCACCACAAACACGACATCTAGATGGACGAGACCAAGAAGGGATTTGCGGTCTATCAGGAGCAGCCTGTGCATTAGTGCGGTCAAGCACCCTTTCCAGCATGCTGAGCACTCGCTCTAATGTACCTGTGTCAGTCAAGGCCGTGTGTGGAGGCACTGTGGCGATCTCAGTCTTTGTGGTATGGGTACTGGGGATGCACGCTGCTGAGTTAACTGCAGTGTTGTCCACAGTAGTGGTCTCTGTGTGGCTGACAGCGGCAGTTGCTACTTGGAACGAATTTCCAGGGAGAGAGTAAGGATGTGATTTCTTCGTTCTCAGCTCCCTTTGATGCTCATCAATTGCTTCTTGCACCTCTGCTGATGACCACTTCGTGATAGGCTTGTACCTGAACACACTAGAAAGTTCAACATTAGGGCAGTTTCTAATGAACATCATTGCAATTTCCTGTGAAATGTTCTTCATTTGACTGCCCTGTTTCTGCAGGTGATTATCAGCGATTTCGGCCGCATTATTGAGACGGACCCAATAGTCGACAGGGCTTTCTTTGGCATATGGCATAGTAGAGTAGAAGTCTGCCAGTGGAAGACAAGACTCTGGGCTCTCACTGAAATAGCGTAAGAGCATTTTTTGTAAATGGTTTCAGGGGTAACAACCATGTCAGGCGAGTGATTACTTTTTAGCCCAACTTTTACAATGTTTTTAGCTCTACCCAAAAGTTGGTTCAGAACCTCATTGGCATGCTCCGCTTTCGGGCGATCACACTTCTGTAAGTAAACCTCCATTAACTCTATCCACTCATGAACAGTATGTTTATCCGTGCCATCACCACGGAAAATAGGAGGGCCCCTATTGTCAGAACGTACGATCAGATTCAACCTGGATAAGTCCAGTGTAGTGCTAGCTAGATCACTTTTAGCTGGCTCAGGGGCAGTCTGATGCCCCAGAGCAGAAGGACTACGATCAGCTAAGAGCCGGTCTAAAATACTGTCGCCAATCTGGCTACCAAGCTCCTCAAGTAGCTCCGTTATCTGCAAACGAGAATCATCACAGATTGGGGCAGGTGTAAAAGATGAAGCACCAGCGTTGACTTTTCCTTCCATCTCTGAAAAGCCTAAATTGATATCGCCAATTTGCTTGTTTTCTTTACGTCTCACAACACCATCTGAGCTGATGAAACCTCTACCCCTCCCCAAGACTGGTGTAGACATTTTGTACATCTCACTATCCATACTGGTCACTAGCATATAACAGAATAAATTGATTCAATGTCTTAGTGATTCAATGTCTTAGTGATTCAATGTCTTAGTGATTCAATGTCTTAGTGATTCAATGTCTTAGTGATTCAATGTCTTAGTGATTCAATGTCTTAGTGATTCAATGTCTTTGTGATTCAATGTCTGAGCCGAAAGTCAATGTTAAGAACGTAAGAGAATCTGAATATGACTGAAAAAAGGAAAGTTCATTAGCTGACACTGGAAGGCAGGACTCAATCCACGGCTTGACACCTGGCAGAAGACTGCGGTTGGCTTTCAGAATCCAGGGAAGTCACAGCAACAGTTCCACGTAGACGAACAACACCCGGCGATCGGCAGTGGCTGATCAGATGTATCCAAGAAGGTCACGGCACCAGTTTTATGTAGCAGATCCAGTTCTGTACATAAGGAATTCCACACAGCAGACAGCAGGATGTCTTCAAAACGACTGTATTTATTGACCCTGGAAACATATGGGACAACTTGATCACAATACTACCCCGTTGCGCCAACCTCTTTCCACGTTATACACTCGTCAGCGTCCATTTGCGTTCTGAAACTGATGTAACTCACTTGTATACATGTTTAACATTATATAATATCCCACACTTTAAAGCAAATAAAGAATTACTGTTGTTAAAGAAAAAAATAAAGTAATAGAATGGCTGGATGTGTACTCTTTAAACATATCAGTAATAACATAAGAATAATGTTTGTGCAGATCGACAAACAAATATCCCCTCAAAACATCGGGCACATTTACATTTTACTCTATAGAACCGCAAGGCCAGCGTAATAGATTGAAGTTAAACAATAAAATGTATTACAGAATGAGAAATGAAGCTAGAATACATCTGTTCAAAAACACAATCCACATATACATTACAGACCCAAATAAGATCACTTTATACTGGTTAAATTGAAGAATTGAACATACCTGGAAACATATGGGACAACTTGATCACAATACTACCCCGTTGCGCCAACCTCTTTCCACGTTATACACTGTACACAAATCACTAATCAGTTAGCTCCATGTGCGTCAGATAAAACTCACATAAAACTCACAATACACAACATACATGTGTATAATCGATTCAGTAACACATTGTGCTTAATATTAAATGAACTTGAACCGAATGAACACTTTTAAACAACAATATTAAGTGGAAAGTGTGAGAAGAAAAAAAGTGCGTCTTGCCTCGTCAGCGTCCATTTGCGTTCTGAAGCTGACGCAAGCCAACTCACGCACCCTCTAGAGGCATAGCGCGCAACACAGATAAGCGTCCCACTAAACAAAACACCTTAGTTGATAGTTCCCAACCACAACAACATTAAATGACTCTCTATTTAATACAAAATGAAACTAAAAGTCTTTTACTTAATAGGAAAATGGTTTTGGGAAGTTCATCATATAAAAATAAAATACAAATAATATTTCTCTCTTCCCAACTTGTTACACTTACATTGATCTTGCGTCGTCCATGCAATAACTGCGTCCATGTTATGAGCCGAGCTTTTTTTATTCACTTCAACTGCTCAGTGCTCTGGGGCCTGTACCATGAAGCCGGTTTAGGTGGCTAGCCAGCTATGTTTCAGCTTAGTTTCCGCCAACCCTGGGTTTTAGGTACTATGAAAGTAGCTCGGCTTTAATCGGTGTTCGTTGCCATGGTATCTTACGCTGCACGGCTAAACTGCTCCGGGGCAGGTTAAGTTCTGGATTCGAGATCTCAGACTGAAGTTTGACCAATCAGCTGTGAGCAAAGAAACATATAGGTGACGTAACTAATTCCCAGTGTTGGTTGCAATTGCTTTACATTTTCTTTCAAATCCTGTGGACATCTCAGCGCAAACTGTAAGACGAGCACATCGTAGAGAAAGAGTTTTTAGCCGGACAAAATCCCCTTGCCTTTGCTGATAGTTAGGCTACTTGTATCAAAGATACAGATTTTCTGCAGAAGGAATATCTTATCTTTGCGAACTTATTGAGCCGCTCATAAATAATTTAACACGTCGAATTCATGCACTTTTTTTTACCATAAATGGGATTGCGTTGCGTTTTTTTTGCAAGTGCTTGCATACTTGCACACAATCGCAACACGCAAACATACTTGCGGTGATGCACAGAATCTAGGAGAAAACACGGTTTGTCGAACCATTCGCAAGGTGGTCCTCGCTCTGCAGGAGTACATTAATAGTTTAATAGTGTTCATTTATTGACCATGTCCATAAGAGAGGCTTTTTATAAAATTGTCGGTAATATTGATAGGGTGACATCACATTTTTTTTTCTTCCAAAAAGCAAATTTCACAAATGTACTATACAATACAGTAGCTACTTGTTAAGCATTATTTTAATATTTTTTTATTCGGTTAATCTTATGATAGGATTCACTATAGAGTCATTGAAGGAATATCCTGCACACATGTTGCAATGTCCACTTCTCTAGGAGAACATGAGGCAGATTATATTAATAGAAAGTCCTTTCACAGCCTTAATGTTCAGGTAGAGATTATGTGAACATGTGAAATTATTATTTTCTGTGAGATGAATCTTTAAATTAATAGTACAATTAACAGATAACAATCTACTTTCCGTGAGTATGTTGTGTCAGTGCTTTGAGGAAAGCTAGTTAAATTTGGTACAGTACAAAACACTGTTAATTTGAATTGGGACAGCAAAACCTACACAATAACCCCCTATCATGACCCTCATGTGTCAGTAAAACCATAGTCAAAATTAGAGATGATCTTTGGCATCCTAAAGGCACGTTTCAACTGTCTTCGGCGCTTAAGAGTCACCAGAGGCATCACAGATAGTGTCTGCATGTGCCATTCTGCACAATATAGCCACCAGAAAGGAGCCAGAACCACCACAGAAAGCTTCTCCCCGATGAAACTGACCCGAACACACTTGACCACCCAGCTGGTGCAAATGTAGTTGCAATCACCATACAATATTACACTTAATAAAAGCACATTGGAACTGCAGATAGGTCTCAAACTGTTTTATTGGTTTTGTGGGATGGGGGAGAGAGAAAGAAAGCAATAGAAAGTTGCATTAATAAATATTCATGCTAAAGTGTTACTTGGTTTAATAAGTTCACTGACATCAGTTTAATCTAGCTGTTGCATTTATTTTTTAAATGTGGAGCCTCCTCAGCTCACAGTCAGGCTCCTTTAGTGTGCAGTCTAGCTCCATAGGCTCCTTTAGTGTGCAGTCTAGCTCTATAGGCTCCTTTAGTGTGCAGTCTAGCTCTATAGGCTCCTTTAGTGTGCAGTCTAGCTCTATATAGGCTCATTTAGTGTGCAGTCTAGCTCTATAGGCTCCTTTAGTGTGCAGTCTAGCTCTATAGGCTCATTTAGTGTGCAGTCTAGCTCTATAGGCTCCTTTAGTGTGCAGTCTAGCTCTATAGGCTCCTTTAGTGTGCAGTCTAGCTCCATAGGCTCCTTTTGTAAAGGGCCCTGACTGAGTCTGCTTCCACCTGAAACATAATTCCACCACAAACATGATCATTACAAGTTTTTGGGAGGCTAATCAACTCACAAAAAGGTCCTTGACAAACACCTGTAATGTATGTCAATGGTTTTAAATCCTTTGTTCACATTTCTTTTGAAGCCTGTTGAGGTAGAGGCTTTAGTTTCTGGGACAGGTTGTGAAAAATCCTACAATAAAAGAGATGTGTAACTTGGGCCAGTCCCTGTTTTATGCCACACATTCAAATGTTTACCTTAATAAAAAGCCCAGTGCATTCACCTCAGCAACTGTCCCAGAACACAGACAGAGTGTCTTCATCATTTCCTGATAAATAAAAGTAGGCCCATATGTTTCTGGTGTTCTGTCTGCTGCATACTGACCTCTGTGTGGGAGACTGTGTGTGTGTGCTGGCTTCAACAGGGACACTGCATTTCCCTCTACTGCAGAACATACAGTCAGCCATATTTAAAACTTAAAATAGTAATGTATCGCACACGTACCCAGTGTTACTTGCTTAGAGGAGCCAGCACCAGGGTCAGATTGTACAGCACCTGTAATCCCATCCATAATCGGCCGTCCCTTACTCCTATCAGAGCCAACTCAGTGTATTCTGGAGGAGTGGCCCTCCACTGGTTTTCTGAATTTCACTCTTTTTTCGGTTTGCCTCAAACAAATAAAAAAAAATAAAAGGTTGTGTGTAAATAAATACTTACTAGGCTACTTTTAATTATATTTTTATATTTTGTCTTTATCAGCTGCCCAAAACGTTTGGAGTTGCATCTAAAATCAATGAATATTAATCCTTACAGGTATATACATGCAATTTTTTTTATATATTATAAAAATATAGGCTATATTTTACACACACATACATTCATAGCCTATATATACATCATTTCACATGAATAAAGAACGTATTTATTTAGCTTACACATTAACGCAATCAGCAATCTTTCTCCAACAGTCTTCTCTTGCTTTGGCAGTAGAGACCGTATTGTTTCGAGCTTGTAATACATATTTAAATTCATCGTAATTCTGAATGATTATCTCTTGCTCCGCGGAAAGAAAGTATCGCTCTCGCACTATCCAAATCGAACGCGATTGGTTGTTCGGTGCCAACGTCACTTTGGTATGTGCACGCGCTCGTGGAGTAGCCTAATCATAGCTTAAGGTCAAAGCCTGAGTTGACAGAGAAAGTTGATGAGCTGCTTCATGGTACCAATAAAGCCTGATTGCATCGGTTGGGTTTTGTCAACTCAAAACTAATCCTGTAACTCTGAGTTTGTTCAGCTACCTTCATGGTACAGGCCCCTGGTATTATCAATGGTATGACCCATTTCAGTAGTTGCCATAATTAAATATGAGCAGAATACTCACTTACATTCACTGAAATATTGAAACGTTAGCGCTACTGATTCAAAACACGAGCGCCAGTGATTGAATGTCAAAGCGCGGTTTGATTGCCCCGCCCCCCAGCCGAACTGAAAGTTTTGATTGGTTTTGCACCCGAGTCAGACCTGTCTGTTATTGGCTGAACTGCTTCAGTTCTGTCTGTCATTGGCTGAAGCGCAGGGCTCCACCGCAGTAGTATGAAAAGTGTCTGTCAAATGTCAGCTTGCCCTGTTGCTCCGTCGGCACCTTTGTCAAAGTACTTTGTACTTTTTATGAAAAATAAATGTAGAGAAGTTGAATACTTTATTTTTATTTTACTCAAGTAAGAATAAAAGTACCACAATTTAATTATACTCAAGAAAGTAGAAAAAATAAAAAAATCTACTCAAGTATTGTAACGAAAGTATTTGTAATTAGTTACTTTCCACCACTGTCAGGAAGTGACGATTTTGTTCTCTTCGTCTAGCTGGAATCTGGATGGAAATTATGCTTTATTCATAAATGGGTTTTTAATACATTTTTTAGTTTTGAATTGCATTGTTTTAAAATATCTAAAAGTTCTCAATATAAAAACATTGGATTTGTGCCTCTAATGCTTTAATAATAATACAAAATAATTAGCCCTCTAGTACTGTTCTGTTGTTGGTCAAAAATAATTAAAATAGGCTATATATTATTTCACTGAAATCAATGTAGTATATTTTATTTTGATAATGTTTTTTTTTATTTAATATTTTGTATTGTTAAGGGTTTTTCTGGTACTAAATTATATTTATGCAGTAGCTATAATTCATTTATTCATTTTTGGAGCATAGACCTGAAAATAAAATGTCCAGCTTAAACTGTTATAAATCTTGAATGTTTTAAAGCACAGACTAAAGTTTGGTGTTTTTAAAAAAGACATTTGGCTGAAGTGAAAAAAAAGTGATACATTTTTACATTTATTCTTATGAAAAATGCACAAAAATACCATTTTCAATTTTTATATAAAAATGTTATGATCCCTTTTTCTTGATGAATTTACCTCTTGTTTCATCCCTCAGACTTATAACAAAAACATTTTTTTATGTATTATGATACAACTATGGTATCTTTCCATGATCTTGTATGTAATAACTTTAAATTATATGAGTGACAGGTGCACTAACACTTCATAACATCAGTAACTCGACAGCCCTACCTAGAACAGTTTTCCTCGGCGTGTGTAATGTCTGCACAAAGGAGACGGGCAGCTGCTCGAAGATCTCTCCGTTGGAGAAAACTGTTGATTTTATTCTCGAAAAATGTAAGTATCGCTCCTTAAAAATGTATATTACCTCAGAATGACTTGCATTGTTAGCCCACCCCAAAACTTAAACAAAATAATAATATTAAATGCTGACCAATACTTAATTATATTACTTATTTAAATGTATATACTAAAAATGATATAATTTAATACTCTTAGAAGAAAAGGTTCTATATAGAACCTTAAAAGGTTCTATCAGGCGCTACGTATTTGGAACCCCTAAAAGGTTCTATACAGAACCCTTTTTAAGGGTTCAATCAAAAGAACCCTTTAGGGTTCTTTGTAACCTGGAAAAAGGTTATATATGGAACCTTTTAGGGGTTCATTCATTAATTTTGTTTTGTCAAATAATAGCCTAAAGAACCTTTGTGCCAAAAGGGTTCTTTCTTGTCATTTTTAGAACCTTTTTAGCATAAAATGTTATTTGGAGTAAAGAACCCTATGGTTCTATATAGAACCCCAATGAACCCTTTTTTCTAAGAGTGTAAAACAAGCTAAATGTAATTTGTTTTGTCATATGACATAGTTATGCATTAA
>JAZAVI010001702.1:0-10313 GCA_036326025.1 Chrosomus eos
TGAGTAAAGAAGAAGACCCTGACATTGATCCATATAATTTTTGCGTACAGTGTAGCAAGATAGTCTTCAGAATTGTTTTAATTACATACATTTTAGGGGACCCCCCAAGAGTCAGAAGTCATTTCGAACCCTGATTCTATCAATGGAACAGGAAACGTGGTGCTGTAGTTCATTGAAATGTGCTTAGGGTTAGGGTTAGGATTTCGGTAAAGGAGTGATTTCTCACAACATAGAGACACTTTATAGTTAACTTAATGTATAACTAACTTAACAATAAGACCAAAACATACTTTGTAACATGAAACGCCGTTTTATATGGTTTAAAAGGATGGTCCAATCACAGCGAGTTCTGCGATAAAGTCACAGCCAATAACAACCCAGCTGAACAGATCCGTCACACTTACTTGCCCATTTATGGTAAACGATGACAGAGCTCTTCTGGTTCCGGTTGCAGGATAGATACTTTATATTTAATATTTCGGCTGTTAAACATTCATTCCTTCTAAATAAATTATAAAAATCACATTTAAAAACAAAACACTCCTTTGTGTGGTTACCATCCAACAACGAGTTCACATGATCAATGACACTAATGTGCCTATTTGATTAGAGACTGATGCATAAATACATTTGAATAAATAAAATACTTTTTTTCTAAGCAATGGCCTACAGCAGTATGTTAATTAAAGATGAGTACATGTACTAAAGTGGTTCTAACATTTATAGTGTATGTATAGTATATCAAATCTATATCAATTATATTCAAATAAATGTAACAAAAGCACAATGAATGCACACAATTTTGAAAGCATATTCCAATATTTAATGTCAAACTGTTTAAAGACCAATGTAGCGCCAAAACTACTGCACAACAGTGTAAAAATCAGTTAATTTAAATAAAAAAATATCCAGATACAGGGGCAATCTATTATAGTGACACATACAGTAACGTTAAAAAACATTGCTATGATGACGTTATATTTGTACAAACCAAGAGATGAGATTCAACTTTGTTTTGTGAAAATATATTTGTTTCTCTTTCTATGAACAAATAGGCAAACCGTAAGCACAACATTTTACATTCTCAACTTTAATTCTATATCCTTGTGATTATTGGTCACTTTTATTGTAACTAAATGAAAGGCAACTTAAAATAGTGGATTATTATACATGTCAGCAATATAATAATCCAGTATGTCAAGTGTGTAATTTCTGTAATATTCTTTTAGCACCAAAAGAATTCCAAAAATATTGATAGTTTTCAAAAGGTTTTTCAAAAACACTCTCACTATCTTCAATTGTTTGGACAAACACCTGCAATGGATGGCAATGAATATGTCCTTTACCAAAACTCCTGATGAGTACTGACGCTTATTTGATAAAGGCATTAAGCAGATATCAAGTACAGTTTATGAAGCTGAAACATAATGCTTTATGGGAAATAATGACTATAATGACAGATAAATTACTGTTTTCAATATTGGTTCTGCATAATATCAAAGAGATCCTGGAGGAGTGGGACTTCACATGAAGACTTTCAGAAACTGTGACAGAGCAAAGGCTGCACTCGCTGGACACATCCTACACATGCCCAAACAACAACACCCGAAGACACTTATGAAGAGGACACCACCAGGAGGATGCAGGAGACAAGGATGACCAAGGAAGACACGGAGGCAGATGTTTCACGAAGATCTGAAGAATGTCAGTGTCCCATGGGAAGATGTGGAGAACCTGGCCACAGATCGAATACGTTGGAGGACACTTGTTGCCCAATGTGCCCAGCACAGGACTTGATGATGATGATGATGTGAGTTTATCCATAACTGTAGGATTTATTTCTGTAAAGAGTGTCGCAAAAATAAATGTTAAAAGCATTTCTATATAATAGGTTCACTGATATGTGGGCATTTCTATGAATAAAAGTATGTCTTTAATAGCAAGCAATAATCATATGAACTCGTTTAAAAATAACATGATTTACATGTGTAAAGACTTTTGGGCGGGATCTAATCCCTGGGGAATTTGCATATCATAATTAATAATTGGTAATTAATAATTATTCATACATGTTTGGATTAGATCAGTCTTACATGTTAATAAATCTCCCTCTAAAGGAGAATGTCATTTTACCTGGATGTATACATGCAATCCTTTCATTTTAACAAGTTGATTGCAGTTAATTACACAGATCACGTCTTACAAAGCAGGCAAAATTAATTTAGCTCAATTGTCCGAATAATATTGAGGGGATCCCCAATATCATCTTACTTTATAGGATTGCAGGAAACGCAATTCTCTGGCCAGAAGAATTGGGTTTTCTGCCCTATAAACAAATATGTAAAGCTATCTTTAAGTTATAAAGTTCGTAGCAAGATCTTTTGGCACTTCAGAGACTCGAAATTGAGCAAAGAGAAAGTCCATCAGTCAAGTGAATATAATGATTTAATAAAGGCATGTCTACTTATATATATTTACTACGTTACAGGAATACATGTATTTACAAACATTAACACGAACGAAACACATTAAGACATTGATGAACGAGAAATGCGTAAAGTTTGGGCAATGGATGACTTACACGCGTTAGCGAGTAAGAGAGAGAGAGAGAGGGAGAGAGAGAGTGACAGAGAGAGAACATTGGCATACTTCCTCCTAAGACATTCACCTTTCTGATTACAACACGAAACATCATCTTAATGCTCCTTAGAAGCGTTATAAAGAGATACTTGCACAAGTTATGGGTCTCGCTGTGTTGTCGCATTCCTGAAGGCCTGTCCCGGCCGCGTGCGTGAGCGGAGTCCTTTGTGTGTGTAAGCGTCACGTGTTGTCTTGGCGCGCTCGTGTTGCGCGGCGGTTTAAAGTCTTTGAGTAGCATTACCAATGAAAGTAGCTCGGCTACGTTTGTTTCACTCCGTGGAAGTAAACAGCGTCGAATATGAAAACAAAACTAACTTTAAAGAAAAGAAATAAAGATCCCAAAGGGGAAATCACGCGGAGTTACGTCATGGCTGGTGAAGAAACGCGTGTGCGTCTCTGGGTCCGGCGCGTCTCGTGGTAACGGCGCTTGCTTCTCCTGTGCAGGGATTTCGACGATTGGAATTAAACACGGGGGCTTATCTAGACTGGAAACAAACACAAAACTAACTAGAAACAAAATAAAAGAACGGCGATGAGCTCGCCGGAGGCGCGACGTTACATGATGATGACTCGGATCAGGAAGAGAGCGAGGAGGAGCTCCGCGCCTCTTTAAAAACATATCGGTTCACGCCTTCTTTTGGAAGACTGCGCCAATCAGCTGGGAGGGAAGTTCCCGCGGAAGATTTCTCTTTGTCTTGTCAGACTGCTGGTCTAATTAAATTATGGCTTGTGATAGAAATGTTCATTTCTACTGCAGAGATGCGTTATACACATAATCATACCTTTCATGGTGTGTTCATACCTATATCTGGCGGAGTCATTTCCAGGGCATTCTAACAATATGAAGCATGACATATAAAAGTTTTTGGTACATGTTACAGGAAAACAGTTACATTAAGAATGCATCTAGGGGTCCCTAGGTTCATTTACAGCTCCAATATGCGTTATATGGAGTACAATACATGGGCAAACATGAATACATATCGACTATATCATATAACCGTCTTTCAGTGATGAAGTTAACGGTTTGTGTATGTGTGTACGTGTCCATGAGCGGAGGTTCTTCTGAGTGGTCTCCTGGTCTCTCTTGGAATGTGTTCATGATAGTATGTAAATCGAAGAAACACAAACCCATTAGAGTCTCCAAGGACGCACAAACCAAACATAAAAGAAAGTCATGAGATGAACAGTATATACGTGTATCGCATGGTTATGCATAGGATATATATATATTAGAGTTAAAATGTTTAATTTCTCCTTCTCCAGGAATCAAGTCCCTGCACATTCTTTTGAGTCATAAATCGGTAAGAGGAAACCAAACTCGAACAGCTTGGTTTGGGGGGGGGGGGGGGGGGCTTCATGGTACGTGTGTGGAATGTGTTTGTGTGTGTGTGTTACATTCAGGCTTTCTGGGCCTGAAGGCTTTGGGACTTTAGCAAGGAGGTATTTAATTATCCAGATTCACCCAAATACGCTACACATGCAAACGGGACAGTTATCAGCAGTGTAACTGATCTGATTATGACAAAATAATCGAGTATCTGATGTCATGTGACAAGTCAGATCAGCTTTTCCACTCTTGCAAACAGAGGAAGGTTATGAGGTGTGGAGAGACATCATGTATCATTGGAACATTAACAGACAGGGACCATGTTGTAACAATTTTAATGAATACAATGCAATTAATATAAACTTTCTGACATTGTGTGGTACATCCGGCTACTTTCCAAAAAGAGGGGCAACTGATTTACAAATATTGTGATAAATATGTACAGGAATTGAGGCAGTAGCCAATGACAGCACTAGGAGTAAAAGCAGCAATTGTGTAAAAATATACAAATATGTACGAGTATCGTATAACTTGTTAAATCTTGTGAATTATTAAAACTTTGAGACTATGTTTGTACTGATTGGGCAATGGGTTTTGTGAGAAAAGGTTTAAGAAACAACAAATGCTGGATAAAATGTTTGTTTTAGGGTTAAAACCAACACATACATACATACATACCATTGCGAATATTTGCCTTTGCAGCTTTCCGTCTCCTCCGTTAACTTGTCCTCAAACAGTAATGGGCTGACTGAGTCCGAAAGGCCTCTTTGGTCTTTTCAGCTGAAAAAAGAGATAAGAAAATATCATTATGTATAATATATAGGATTATTTAAAGGAAAAAGTATTGATTTACCTTACAAATATTGTATGTTACATTATTAAGCATTAAAAGCATGGTAAGTGTTGTGGTTACTGTGCATTTACAATAAGTATCACATTAAAACTACCAATAGTGTGGTAAAAGCATGGTAAGTTTTGTGATTACTGTCTTTTTACTACACTTAGCCTATCACATTAAAACTAATGTCACTGTGGTAAAAGCAAGTGTTGTTTTTGCTGTGCTTCTACTACAAATACAACTTTGGAACTAATTGTACTACTTTAAACCTGATATGAATATGAATATGCCAGGTCTAGGCCTATAGCACGTCACGTGACAGACGGTGTTTAATCACCCTGTTTTGAATTAGAAAGCAATGAAACGCAAAGCCTCCGTGGAGATGACAGATATAATGCAGTGACTGAACGTGAGCTAATCTGATTAATATCGACAAACAGAAAATACATTATATCAAACATTATTAGGACAGCGTATTTGGTATTTACGACTATACTTACCAACACCTGGCACACGTGACTGATGCCAAATATCGCGATGTGTTCGGAACGAGACTTCTTCAGCGCGATTTCCTACTGATAAAATATCATTTAAGAAATATCAATAAACAGCAAAGCAATCCAGCTTCCCTGGCTATATAAGGCCGACATAATAACATTACAATAAAATAAAATAAATAAAAAGCGATCAAACGACGACAGAACAATGCAATATCAAGTTAAAATCACTTTTTTCTTTTAAAGTAAACCCAGAATAAAAGATACGTTTCCAAATGATAAACGTTGTCATTTAAGTTTGCATGTGCACTGAAAAAACAACAACAATGAATTATTTAAATATCATTTAAAAAACAAGCATTTAATTTATTCTGCCTATGCTACGCATATTATAGTAACACGAGAGAAATTTCCAAAATCTGCAGAGAAGCAAGCTTACTGAAAACAAAAGAACAGATCAACTGAGATTATGTGGTTAATATAATATGTTATGTACCAGGGTTAATTGAAGTTGGGTGTCCACTGCCCACTAAACTTCCTGTACGTTTCACGGAGTAGGCCTACATAACAATCACCTGACTGAAACGTATTCGTAACGTTCTGGCTAAACTAATTCTTTATGCCTTCGATATCTTATTATATATTCTGCTTACAGTTAACTCATACTCGGTAGTGAGACTACAGAGACACATAGCTATACAAATTAATAATTGCTCGCCGAGTCAGACGTCGTTCAAGAATAGTGCCAACTAGTTTTGTGCAGTTTGGTACGTAATCAACACGGTCGTTTTCTATGGAAGAATTAATTGGACTTTAATATTTGTAACCCACAGAAGAAAATCTACAAATGTGTACAATGATGCGCAAATATTTCACTATCTGCAAATGTGTATATTTACATTTGTGATACGTAAAATCATATCCACAAAAATACAGGGTGATGTGTACAACACAAAACTGTTTTTACACATTTGCAGATTACTTCCTGTGAATTGTGGGTCACGTTACATTTGTAAGTTCCTTTTTACACATTTGTGAAATTTTGTCCAATGTGTAGCCTACTGCGGAGATCTGTAAATAAACATATACACAAATATCTCACGACCTAAAACATGTATTTTTACATTTGTGTTGTGTAAAATCATCGTTATTTCGACATACTATGTGCGTGTGCAACATAATCAGAGAGTAGCCTATTTATTTTCGTTTGGAATAGTTTCGTTTAAAGTCGTTTAGACACGTGACATGGGTGTTTTGAATCACGCTTCGGATCATTGTTTTGAAACATCTCGCAAAGCTTCTTGACTGTTTCTTGTCAGTCATTCCTACATTTCACTCAGACATTTTGTGTTCAACGAGAAGAAACGATGGACATTAATTCTGATTTCCAGTAAGTAGCCGCATAATGGTCAGGGGATCTCTGGATAATCCGTTATTCGTTTGTAGTAATAAAACGAAAATACCGTTTTTCTGTTTTTTGTTTCAAAACGAAAAACCAAATAACCGTTTTTGGTGTCAGAATCAAAAAACGAAAAACCAATTAAAAACGGCCCGTTTTTCGTTTTTGGCAATCATTTTTATCGTTATTCGTTTTTGAACAAAAAATGAAGATAGTCTTTGAACTTCAGTCAATTCGTTTTTCGTTTATAAACCAAAAACGGAAGTCACGTGGTCTATTCCTTTTTTGGAAGCGGTACTAACCGGAAACACTTTCAAAATAAAAGTAGCTAAAGTTAGCGAGGTGATTGTAGACTAAAACTGAACTAATATAACGTTTTTTAGTACAACTAAAGTAGCACTGTGTGTGAAAAAAAAAACACTTTAGTTAACTGAAATAAAAATTAAAACTAATAAAATAATAACTCTGGCTGTTAGGGAGAATTAAACATTTGTAAGACCATTGGACAAGTGAACTCATTTTATATGTATCTTAGGATAGGAGGTAGCCTATTTATTTGTAAGTTTCTATTATTCAATTAACATTTTAGTTCTGTAACATATTTATAGCCCCTCTTGCTATGTGGAAGCTCAACCAGCAGAGGTCACTCTACCCCCTACAACAGGCAACAAGGGTTTGACCTTTTGACTTGTGTTTATATCAAAACAAAACTCTTCCAAAACAAATGTATAAAGTTGTATACTTTTTATTTTCCTTTGCATTTTTCTCCAGTGTAAAGTAGATGAATAATTTTTTTATGCAGCTAGTAGTTCTCATTAGTTATGTAGACCGTGTAAAACCTAGCATTACCCAGTCAATATTTTCAGATCTTTTAGTGCTTTTTTGGGTTTAATTCTGTTTGGTTAACCACCAGGGAAAGGCAGTGCTCTGTACTCTTGGTACTTGTGTAAAGTAAAATAAAAGTGAAGTTTTTGAAATTTGATAACCTCATAATGGAAACTTATGATGGATGAATTGCTTTACTCATGGCAGGGGCCTTGTCTGGACCACTTGCCATGAAGGTTGTTTAGTCAGTGCTGCACCACAGCCTGAGGAGCTGGATAACATGTTGCGCCAGACACATTTTACACTTAACAAGAGTATTACTATACTCATTTGTTTTATTATTTATTTAATTATAAATTGATTTGGGGATGGGGGCCACAGACACCATACAACAGACACCACAGAGAAAGGACAGCACCAGTAAGAGAACGGGGATGGGGGCCTGAGGAAGAGAAAAGACAAAAAAACACAAAACCAAGAGACAACCAGCCAAATAACAGCAATAAACAGCTAACGTAAGAAAACAACTGAGGGAGAATCAAAAGAAACAGTCAAGCAAATTAAATGAACACAGCACAGCCGTGAGAACTAGAAAAACAACAATACATTTAAATAAATAACTTAACCCTCTGGGGTCCTTCGTTTCAGAGTCACACTCAGGACCTTCGGGTCCAAATGGGCCGGAAGGGTTGAATTCATATTTATTAAAACAAAATCATCATTTTTTTTTTTTACTTGTTTTTTATAATATTTTTTCTTTTCTTTTTTGGTGTTTTGAGATAATTAAATGATTTATAATTAATATTTATGCAACAATTATGACCCATTTCCCCCCATTGAATATAATAGAAAATTATTAAAAAAAAACAAAAAAAAATTATTTTCTTTAAAAGCTGTATTTCATTTTAGAGTCAAGCCTAGGCCTCATGAAAGCAATTTTTGAAATGAGATGGATGCCATCTGGTGGACAAACTGAGCATTTAAAAAATGCAAAACACATATGTAATCTGAATTAATTAGTGTTTACGTGTATAAAAGTGTGTGTGTGTGTGTCTGTTTTGCACTCTTGATGTTTTATAGATTCACCCCTTCACTGTTGTGTGCTTTTTTTCTGGATCGTGGCTGATTTGTAGATTGTACACACAAAAAAGATTATTCAAATCCTGTCCCCAATTTTTTTGGGTGTTCATACCAAGTACCAACAAAGTCACCAAATTTCAGACCATTCCGACGAAGCTATGATTTAAAAAAAAATATATATTTAAATGATTCGGGTCCATTTGGGCCGAAAAGCATAAAGAATACTACATGTGACAACAACAACAACAAAAAAAATTGTTTGGGTGAATGTTAATTTTTTACCATAAACATAATAGTAGTATTGTTTGTTGGGCTGGTGATAAAGGAAAATCAACCACTAATTTGTGCCCTGGTCACTCCTTTTAACAGTTTTCATTACACTCCATTTAGTGGCACTTGTGTCCCACTATTTCCAACAGAAGCATTACTAGTGGGTGCCGCACTTGTAGAACCAATGTCACAATTAGTCTTAGTACACACTTATTTCAATATCCAATTCCACAAAAGTAGTGCCCCAATTCAAAGACGTGGCTTACCATAAACCATGATGTAAATATCTGAAAGTGACAAGGCCCTTTTCTGGTGCCGGAGGAAGGAGTGGTGTGCTGCTTTGTCCTGCAAGTCCAGCATTTATTTGAAGAGAGAGTGATGGTAGGTGATGGGCCAGTCTTGATACTATCATCAGTCCTTAAACCCTGCACACAGTGGACAGGCTCACAGCCTCTATTGGGTCAAATCTGGAAGGTCCTGAGATGAGTACCAGGGAGAAAAACTAAATGATTTAACTTTTATTTTACTTTACACAAGTACCAAGAGTACAGAGCACTGCCTTTCCCTGGTGGTTCATCAAACAGAATTAAACCCAAAAAAGCACCAAAAGATCTGAAAGTCCCAGAGCTAGAGATCATTTTAGACTGAGTAATGCTAGGTTTCACACACACGTTTACATAGGCCTAACTATGAGAACTACAAGCTGCATAAAAAATATTTCATCTACTTAACTAGCATAATAAGTAGGCTATATTACACTGTAGAAAAATGCAAAGGAAAATCAAAAGAATACAACTTTATAGATTTGTTTTGGAAGAGTTTTGTTTTGACACAGAAGGTGTAACAGTAGATGGTGGAAGCTGAGAGTGTTTATCAGATATAGTGCCATATAAAGAGGAGCTGGAAGGTGAAGTTCTGCACACCCTTCAAACTCAGTGATCAGCTTCTGTTGGTAGCAGTGCTTGAAGGGGGTAGAGAAGGGGGTAGAAAGACCTCTGCTGGTTGAGCTTCCACATAGCAAGAAGGGCTATATGTTCCAAAACTAAATTGTGAATTAAATAATAGAAACATATAAATAAATAGGCTACCTGCTACCTGAGTTCACTTGTCTTAATCTGAAGTTACAGGTCACCAATGGTCTTACAAATGTTTAATTCTCCCTAACAGCCAGAGTTATTATTTTATTTTATTTTAGTTTAAATTAGCTGCAGATATCCTAGCTGAACCTCTGACTCATCTTTTTAATCTTTCACTGGTCACAAACAAAATTCCCTAAGTATGGAAGTCTGCTTATGTTTTACCACTTTTAAAAGGAGGTGACCCTACCTTGCCCAATAATTACAGACCCATTTCCAAACTTTCAGCATTGGCCAAAGTGTTGGAATCTTTGGTTAGTGAACAAATAAAAGAGTATTTAAATGCTCAGTCAATTTT